>WBNM01001660.1:0-15831 GCA_013399055.1 Ramphastos sulfuratus
AACCTAAATGATCTTACCTCCAGAGGTTCTTTTCCAACCCCCACTGTGCTGGCATTCTGTGAAATATTAGAACCAACACTGATTTTTATTTCCAAACCCTCTGAATTTTTGTTTTTCTTTCTGTGGAATTGCCACAGATCTGCTTTGAAGGAGTCTTTCAGAGGTTAAAGATTTGTTCTCCCAAGTGAAATCCCTGTGGGTTAATGCTGGATCTTAAACTAGGACTGACCCCATTTCCATTTCCTTGTTATTGGGAGCATGAGGAGCTGTTGGTGGGTGATGGAGCACTGGGGTCCCATCTCTTTTCATTACTTGGCAAAGGTGATGCTTTTGCAGGGGAGAAGCAGAAACAAAGTGGGGAAATGAACAGCTGCAAGCAGCACTTGGGGAATGCAGGGCTAGTGAAGGGAAGCTGGCAGCTGGGTACTGTCAAAGGGCTTCACTGGAAAGCATTCTGAGGAAGCTTGAATGGCTGCAGAAAGCTCAGAGCTCAAAGCTGCTGAGGGGACCTGGAGCATCTCTGTGAGGAGGAAAGGCTGAGAGCCCTGGGGCTGTGGAGCCTGCAGAAGAGCAGCCCCAGAGGGGATCTGATCAATGCTTAGCAAGAGCTAAAGGACCTGGGAGGGGCAAGAGGCTGGGGCCAGACTCTTGTCAGTGGTGCCCAGTGACAAGACAAGGACAATGGGCAGGAACTGGAACCCAGGAGGTTCCATCTGAGCAGGAGGAGAAAGTTGTTTGGTGTGAGTGTGCTGGAGGCCTGGAGCAGGCTGCCCAGAGAGATTGTGGCATCTCCTTCTGTGGAGACCTTCCAACCCCAGCTGCGCATTGCGATGCTGGGCAAGCTGCTGTGGGGCTACTCCTGCTTTAGCAGTGAGGTTGGGTTGGATGATGTGCAGAGAGGTCCCTTGACAAGCCCCAGCATGCTGGGATTCAAGTGCAAAACCTGAGCTAATAAAAATGTCTCTTTCCCTGCAGGGTCTCCTTATTATGACAACGTCCGCCCGCTCTCCTACCCAGACTCTGATGCTGTCCTGATTTGCTTTGACATCAGTCGGCCAGAAACTCTTGACAGTGTGCTAAAAAAGGCAAGTGTTGGGGGAACATTTGAGCAGAGAGCTGTTTGAATCTGTAAAAAGAAAGAAAAAAAAAGAAAAAATCTCTGAGGAGTGATGCTGGAAACTTCAGTTTGTTGCATTTAATGGTGAGATGGCAGCGCCGTGCTCTGTGCTGGGGAGAATTTTTGAGATGATTCCTTTGAAAGGGTTGAAAACAACACAATGGAACACTCAGGGATGAAGTAAATTCTCATTCCTCAGCCCTTAGACAGCAGTGAAGTATTTAGGGTGGTGTGAGGTGTGCAGGGTTGGGTGCAGCAGGAAAGAAAAGCTTCTCAGGTGATATTCATGTAACGAGATTGAGAAACTTTGCCGTGTTGCAGAGAGGGTTAAAAGGTACCTGAGAAGAAGAGTTTGGATTTTTGCCATGGCTTTACATAATCTCTCAGGCTGAAGTTAGAAGGAGCCAGTGACAGATGCCTCTGGAAGCCACCAGAAGCCTTTAGCAGTGGTGGAGACATGCAGTCCTATACCAAACCTCAGAGCTGCTCTGGAGTTCAGTGATCTCAGACTCTGTGCCAGCCCTTTCCCTGAGTTAAAACTCTGACTTTTGATAATCAAAGCACTGTTGGTGAGGTCATCCTGGTCATCTCCTTGGTCAATGGGCATGATTCAATTTTGCAGTGTTGTCTTTCAAGGCTTAATGACCCCAAGTTCTTTTTTATTTTTTTTTCTCCTGTGGCTGGGGCCAGTGACTCTTGTGTCACTGGGAGTAGAGTGGCTCTGAATAGGCTGCAGAAATACTTCAGCCACTGACTGTGCCAACAAGCCTTTAGGATTCCTTTTCTTCTCCATCCCTGAGAAAGTTGATTGCTTAATCCTGGCAGGGATCTTGCTTAATGTGCTTTTAAACTCACAGACTGCATTGGGTTTGAAGGGGACCCTCAAAGGTCATCTTCTCCAAACCCCCCCTACAGTCAGCAGGGACACCTCCCAACTAGAGCAGGCTGCCCAGGGTCACACCAAGTGTCAAAAGGGATCCTTTAGGAATTGTGTGAGCTGTTCAGATCATGCTGTGAAATGTTTGGCTTTGTTGTCTTCCCAAAACAACCACCTGGAGGGAGAAAAAACCTAAGGAATACATCACCTGAGTATCCTTCTCACTCACTACAACTNTCAAGGAGATGGAGTCACCATCTCTGGAGCTCTTTCAGAAAAGCTTGGCTGTGGCACTTGGTGGCATGGGTTAGCTGATGTGGTGGTGTTAGGTTGTAGGCTGGAGGTGATGATCTCAGAGGTCTTTTCCAGCCTCAGTGATTCTGTGATCACAAGCTCGGGCTCAAGCAGCCTCTTACTGGTTCCCAACAGCTGAAACCTTGGCAGACCTGTGTAGTTTTAGTGGTGAGGCTGTAGCCATGAG
Source organism: Ramphastos sulfuratus (assembly GCA_013399055.1). NCBI lineage: Eukaryota > Metazoa > Chordata > Aves > Piciformes > Ramphastidae > Ramphastos > Ramphastos sulfuratus. The sequence continues at coordinate 2,476 of WBNM01001660.1, forward strand.
CCAATATATATTTACTTTGTGGTGGTACAAGCCCTGCCTCTGTAGCTCCATCTTGAGGGCCCACTGAGTGTGGTGACACCAGGTTTTCATCACCTGCTGCCTGCAGATGCCTGTGGCTGGGCGCTCACCACCTGTGAGCAGCAGCAGCAGGTCTGCAGACCTTTACTCAGTGGAGATAAGCAATCTCAATTCATTCCCTCTTGATTACTAAGGCAGTGGAATTAATGAGTGTGTGAGACTGTAAGATTTCATCCTTGAGCAGACCCTGCTGGAACTAATGCCTTCAGAAATTAGCCTGAAGGGTAGCTGGGACTCTTATGCAAGAGGATTTCCTCATGAGATGCCATGGTTTATTGCATTTCAACTTGGACCTGTTGCTTCTTTGCCATTTAAACATTCAGCTCTAGATTAACAGCCTCATTTTGTTTCCTCCCTCCCCCAACAGTGGAAAGGTGAAATCCAGGAGTTTTGCCCCAACACCAAAATGCTTTTGGTTGGCTGCAAGTCAGATCTGCGCACGGATGTAAGCACTCTGGTGGAGCTCTCCAACCACAGGCAGACACCAGTGTCCTACGACCAGGTATGTGCCATGGCCTCTCCTGGCCTTAGGGGTGGAAGGTAAACTGGTTTGGGTTGGAAGGGACCTTCAAGATCATCTAGTTCCAAACCCTATGCCATAGGTAGGGACACGTCCCACTAGAGCAGGTTGCTCAAGGCTCCACCTAACCTGGATTTGAGCACATGCAGCCTCTGCTGCTCCTAAGGCAACTTGTTCCCGTGCCTCACCACCTTGAAAGCCTCTTACAGTTTCTCAGGGCAGCCTGTTCCCATGCCTCACCACCCTCAAAGCCTCTACAGCTTCTCAGGGCAACCTGTTCCTGTGCCTCACCACCCTCAAAGCCTCTACAACTTCTTAGGGCACCCTGTTCCAGTGCCTCACCACCCCCAAAGCCTCTACAGCTTCTTAGGGCACCCTGTTCCAGTGCCTCCCCACCCTCATTGAGAAGAATTCTTCATGTGTAATCTAAATCCAGCTTCTTCCAGCCCGAGGCCATAAGCCCTTGTCCTGTCACTCCATGCCTTTGTAAATCTCATTCCAGCTCTCCTGTCATTCCCTTCAAATACTGTAAGGCTGCTGTAAGGTCTCCCTGGATCCTTCTCTTCTCCAGGCCGAACAACCCCAACTCTCTCAGCCTGTCCTTTAGAAGAGGTACTCCACCTCCCTGCTCATTGCTGTGTATTCTTCTGGACCTGCTCCAACAGTCCATGTCTGTCTTGTGTTGGGTGCTCCAGAGCTGATTCCAGCATTGCAGGTGGGGTCTCAGCAGAGTGGAGCAGAATCCCCTCCCTTGACTTGCTGCCCACTCTTCTTTAGATGCAGCCCAAGATTCAGTTGGCTTCTGGGCTGCAAGCAGATATTGCTGGCTTGCAAGACTCTTCTCTGTCACTGTAGCAAACTCCTTCCCCCTGTTGCCACAGAAACATTACAGAAATCAGGTGCACATACTCTGGCGGTAGCTGGAGGTGAATTTGTGAGCTGCTCTTGGAGTGAGGACCCCAAAACTGAACCCAGTACTCAAGGTGTGGCCTCACCAGTGCCCAGTCTAGGGGCACAATCACTGCCTTGCCTCTGCTGGCCATGCTCTTGCTGATCCAGGCCAGGATGCTGGTGGCCTTCTTGGCCACCTGAGCACACTGCTGGTTCATGTTTAGCTGCTGTCAAATGACACCTCCAGGTCCTTTTCTGCTGGGCAGTTTGTTTCCAGCCACTCTGCCACAAGCCTGGGGCATTCTTGGGGTTGTTGTGAGCCAAGTGCAGGACCCAGCACTTGGCTTTGTTATACAACTGACCTTGGCCCATTAGCCTGACCAAGTCCCTCTTCAGAGGCTTCCTCCCCTCCAGCAGATCAACACTGCCACCCCATTTAGTGTCATCTGCAAACTTACTGAGGGTGTCTCCATCCCCTCACCCAGATCATTGCTGCTGGGGGAATGAGGAGTTTGGAGCCAGCCAGCAGATGACAGAGAAATGAAGGTGAAAGAGAAAAGGAATCAGGCCATGGGAGGTAGAGAACAGGGGAAAATATGGGCTTTGGGGTAAACTTCCTCTGATTACTCACAGATGCATCATGTGTTGCAGCTGAATCACAGCAGTGCTTTGAGATAGACCTTGCAGGGTGTGAAAATGGTGCCTCCAGAATCACTTGAGTGTGCCAAAACAGTTGGGGATGTTTTATCCACAGCTCTTTCAAACCAACAGCTCCTAATACCTGAGCTCTAATAGATGAAGCTTGAATGTTTAAGCTGGAAAATATTGAGATGCCCTAAAAGCTCACCATGAGCTGGCAGTGCCCTCAGGCAGCCCAAAAGGCTGCATCAAGAGGAGTGTGGCCAGCAGGGCAAGAGAAGGGGATTCTGTCCCTTGATTTTGCTCAAATACTGTGTCCAGTTCTGGCATCCCCAGCATAAGGAGGACACAGAACTGTTGGAGTGGGTCCAGAGGAGGCCACAAAGATGATCCAAAGGCTGCAGCACCTCTGCTGTGAGGGTAGGCTAAGGGAGCTGGGGGTGTTCAGCCTGCAGAAGAGAAAACTCTGGGGATGACCTTGAAGCTGCCTTTCAGTACCTGAAGGGATCCTCCAGAAAGGCTGCAGAGGGACTCCTCATGAGTCTGTCTAGAGACAGGACAAGGGGGAATGCTTTGAAGCTGAGGGAGAGTGGAGTTAGATTGGAGCTTAGGAAGAAGTTCTTCAGTGTGAGGGTGTGGAGACTCTGGAGTAGGTTGCCCAGGGAGGTTGTGGGTGCCTCTTCCTTAGGGGGTGTTGAAGGCCAGGCTGGATGAGGCCATGAGCAACTAAGTTTAGCTGAGAGGTGTCCTTGCCCATGGTGGGGAGGTTGGAGTTGCCATCCAGAGGGACCTGGACAGGCTGCAGAGGTGTGCCCAGGCCAACCTCATGACATTCAACAAGGCCAAGTGTAAGGTCCTGCACCTGGGTAGGCACAATCCCAAGCACAACTCCAGGCTGGGTGGGGAATGGCTGAGAGCAGCCCTGAGGAACAGGCCCTGGGGGTCTGGGGTGATGAAAAGCTCAAGATGAGGCTGCAGTGTGAGTGCAGCCCAGACAGCAACTGTGTGCTGGGCTGCAGCAAGAGCAGTGTGGGCAGCAGGGCAAGGGAGGGGATTCTGCCCCTTTGCTCTGCTCTCCTCAGACCCCATCTGGAGTCCTGTGTGCAGTTCTGGAGCCCCCAGCACAGGAAGGACATGGAACTGTTGGAGCGGGTCCAGAGGAGGCCACGAAGATGCTCAGAGGGCTGCAGCAGCTCTGCTATGAGGACAGGCTGAGAGAGTTGGGGCTCTGCAGCCTGGAGAAGAGAAGGCTTCCAGGAGACCTTAGAGTAGCCTTCCAGTATCTGAAGGGGGCCTACAGGAAGGCTGGGGAGGGACTATTGACAAGGTCTTGCAATGACAGGACAAGGGGCAATGGGTTTGAACTGGCAGAGGGGAGATTTAGACTGGATGTTAGGAGGAAGTTGTTTGCAGTGAGGGTGGTGAGACACTGGCACAGGTTGCCCAGGGAGGTTGTGGCTGCTCCCTGCCTGGAGGTGTTCAAGGCCAGGTTGGAGGAGGCCTTGAGTGACCTGTGCTAGTGGGAGGTGTCCCTGCCTATGGCAGGGGGTTGGAACTGGATGATCCTTGAGGTCCCTTCCAACCTTACTATTCTATGAGTAGATGAACTCTGAGGTCCCTTCCAGTCTGAGCCATGCCATGAACATATGAGCTGAGATCTTCTGCTTTATGGCAGATTTCTACACTTCACTCACTAAACATCATCTCAAATAATTTTATATCAAACTAAATAGTGTAAAAAAATAACAAAAAACAATAAAACAAACCCAAAACAAAGCCAAACTATAAAAAAACCCCCAAAACTCAGATCACCAAAACAAAAAAACCCCACACAGATAAAAAAAGACACTCAAAACCCTCTAAAGTCCAGCACAGAACCCCAAAAACCAGTTCAGAAGTGCCCTCAACTCCTGCATGTTGGAGATGTCAACCAAGATGACATCTCCCTCTCTTGTACATGTTATGTACTCATATTCTTCCTCCTCAGAGCTGTAATTTTCCATGCTGCTTCTCTTGGAATATTTAACTCAGAAGGAAATGCTGCCTGCCAATAATTCCCATGCAGCAGCTCTGTGTGGTACATTTATTTTTTTTTTTAATAGTACTTCAGTGAAATTCAAGTTTCACACCTTTCTCTAGGGAGTGATCAAAAATACAGACAGCCAGAGGGACTTGTCCCCTGGAGTTGGAAGATTCAGAGAGTCAGAGAATGGGTTTGGTGGAGTCCCCATCCCTGGAGGTGTTTAAGAGGAGGCTGCATGAGGCACTTGGTGCCATGGTTTAGTTGATTAGAAGGTGTTAGGTTGGACTTGATGATCTTAGAGGCCTTTTCCAACCTGGTTGATTCTGTGATCAGCATCAGAGAACTCCAAGATCATCTAGTCCAACCAATCTCTAAGTCTACCAAGGCTGGGAACAAATCATTGCCCTCAGCACCACAGCTCTGTGGTTTTCAAACATCTCCAGGGATGAGGATTCAACTAACTCCCTGGGAAGTCTCTTGCAGTCTTTGAGAACCCTTTCAGTGAAGAAGTTTCTTCCAGTGTCCAGCCTAAACCTTCTGCTGGAGCAACCTGAGGCCATTTCACAGAATCACAGAGTGAACCAGGTTGGAAAAGACCTTTCAGATCATCGAGTCCAACCTATCACCTGACACCTTCTAATTAGCTAAACCATGGCACTAAATGCTTCATCCAGCTTCCTTTTAAACACCTCCAGGGATGAGGACTCCACCATTTCCTCTTGTTCCTTGGGAGAACAGACCAACTCCCATTTCACCCCACTCTCCTTTCAGGGAGTTGTAGAAAACCAGGTCTCCCCTAAGCCTCTTTTTCTCCAGGCTAAACAACTCCAGTCACAAGATTTTGTTGGTTTGTTTTTTTTCTCCAGACCCTTTCCCAGCTTTGCTGCCTTTCTCTGGACCCACTCCAGCTTCTCAATGTCCTTCTTGGAATGAGGAGCCCAAAACTGAACTCAGTACTCAAGGTGTGGCCTCCCCAGTGCTGAGTAAAGAGTGATCTCATGTCTCTTCTGATGTCACAGCTTAACCTGTGCTCCTTAGGAAAAGGATTCAGCTGAGGGCAAAGGGCTAGGCCAGAAGCTGTTGTTTGACAGCCAAAGGGAAAGTTGTACCTGTTCCAGGGCAGTCCATGCTTCAGCAAGCTCCCATAACTCCATCTGTACTCTGTGTAAGCAAAAGCTTAGTGTGTCTCTTGGGGTTGCCCAATCCCTGATGGCATGAAGCCAGCCAGTGCTGTGCCACTCTAGTTCTGGAGTCTTCTGGGGTCAAGCTCCACAGTTCACTTTAAAAGTCATCCTCTTGCTCAATCTCCATGGGGGTTCATAGAGTCACAGAATGCTTTGGGTTGGAAGGGACCTTAAAGAACAACCTTGGGGGTGTGCAGCCTGCAGAAGAGGAGGCTCAGGGGAAACCTCATTGCTCTCTACAACTACCTGAAGGGAGGTTGTAGCCAGGTGGGGTTGGGCTCTTCTGCCAGGCACCCAGGGACAGAACAAGAGGACACAGCCTCAAGCTGTGCCAGGGCAGGTTCAGGCTGGATATTAGGAAGAAATTCTTCACAGCAAGAGTGATTGGCATTGGAATGGGCTGCCCAGGGAGGTGGTGGAGTCCCCATCCCTGGAGGTGTTTAAAAGGAGACTGCATGAGGCACTTGGTGCCATGGGTTAGTTGATTAGAAGGTGTTGGGTTGGGCTTGATGATCTCAGAGGCCTTTTCCAGCTTGGTTGATTCTGTGATCATCTAGTTCCACCCCTGCCCTGCCATGGGTTTTCCCATTCCTCTTAAGTTCACAAGGAAGCACTGGGAGGATTAAAGCACTTGGTGGTGACACCCTGGCTCCAGTGTTGCCACTTCCCAGTCAGCTACACCTGAGCAAACATTTCTGAGGCTCTGAGGTGTAGGCAAGGCTTGGTTGGTAGGAGTTGAGGTGTTTAACTGTGGGGAGGGCTTGTCCCACAAAGCACTACTCCTTTATCAGCCACTCCCAATTCTGATTGATAAGAAGATGGCTGCATCACTGCAGTGTAAATAGGTCCACATTGACAACAGAGGTCTGCAGAGATTAATGCCATCAGCCTGGCACTGGAGCAAAGAGGAGGGTTGGGCTGCTTTGTGCCTCTGTCTCAGGCCCAGGAACGAGTGAGGAGTGGCACAGCAAGGATGGGGTTGGATTTTGTCATGTCCTAAAAAGCTTCATCCCTCAGAAGTCAAATTCCATTGGAAGGACTCCCCATCTCTTCACACAATGCTCCATTGTCTTCCACTAGCAAAGTCCACAAGGGGACACTGGGCCATTGTCATCTGCCAGGGTCCTGTGGTGGTGTGTTCCTTGTGCTGCTGGAACAAACAGCCTTGTTTGGCTCCTAAAAATCCAAACAGAAGGACTCAGACAATCACCAGTGTCCTTTTCTTGGTTTTATTGCCTCTTGCTTCCAAGCTGACTTAACAATCTCCCACTCAGAAACCCACAGCACATTTCCTATCGAGTTTACCCCCTCCAGGGAGGTGTAACATGGGAGGTTGTGGATGCCCCCTTCCTGGAGGTGTTCAAGGCTGGGTTGGATGAGGTCTTGAGCACCCTGGGCTAATGGGAGGTGTCCCTGCCCACGGCAGAGTGGGTGGAACTGGATGATCTTGATGGTCCCTTGCAACAAAAGCCATTCTATGAATCTATGGGCTCTGCTCCAGGTCAGGGGCATGCTGGCAGCCAGCCCTTAAGGCAGACTGAAGAAATCTTCTCTTTGAAGATAGCAACCAGGTGGCCAAGAAGGCCAACAGCATCCTGATGTGTGTCAGCAATAGTGTGGCCAGCAGGAGTAGGGCAGGGACTGTCCTCCTGTACTCAGCACTGGTGAGGCTGCACTTTGAGCACTGGGTTCAGTTTGGGGGCCCTCACTCCAAGGACATTGAGGTGCTGGAGCAGGTCCAGAGAAGGGCAGCAAACCTGGTGAAGGGTCTGGAGAACAGGGCTGGTGAGGGTCTGCTGAGGGAACTGGAGGATATAGTTTGGAGCAAAAGAGGCTGAGGGCAGACCTCATTGCTCTCTACAACTGCCTGAAAAGAGGCTGAGGCAGGTGGGATTGGTCTCTTCTCCTTAGTATCAGGTGGCAGAACAAGAGAAATGGCAGAAATGGCTTAATATTGCCCCAGGGGAGGTTTAGGTTGGAGATGAGGAACAATTTCTTTGATGCAGGAGTGGTCAGGAACTGGAACTGGCTGCCCAGGGTGATGGTGGAGTCCCCATGCCTGGAGGGGTTTAAAAGAGACAGAGATGTGGTCCTGAGGAATGTGGTTTAAAACCAGACTTGGTAGAATTAGAGAGTGGTTGGACTTGATGATCTTAAAGGTCTTTTCCAACCTAAGTGATTTTATGATAGTAGGCTTGAATCTGGGACCTGCCAGGTCTGCATCTTTCCCACAGGATTCACAGAATCCCAGGATGGTGGTCCCAGGAAGGGACCTCTGGAGGTCATCCAGTCCAGCCCCCTCGCTAAAGCAGGGCACCCACAGCAGCTTGCCCAGCAGCACAGTGCCCAGCTGGGCTTGGAAGCTCTCCAGACAAGGAGACGCCACAACCTCTCTGGGCAGCCTGCTCCAGGGGGCTCCAGCACCCTCACACCAAACAAGTTTCTCCTCCTGTTCAGGTGCAACCTCCTGGCTTCCAGTTTGTGCCCATTGCCCCTTGTGCTGTCCCTAGACACCACTGCCAACAGTCTGACCCAAGCCTCTTGCCCCCCCACACTTTAGGTATTGGTCATCATTGCTCAGATCCCCTCTGGGGCTGCCCAGGCTCACCAGCCCCAGGGCTGTCAGCCTTTCGCAGAATCACAGAAGCATGCAGGCTGGAAAATCCCCTCAGGATCACCAAGTCCAACCTAGAACTGTACTCTACAAGATTGACCTTAAACCATATCCCCAAGCACCACATCCAAACCACTCTTAAACACATCCAGGGTGGGTGACTCCACCACCTCCCTGGACAGCTCAGTCCAGTCCCTGATCACTCTCTGTGAAAAACTTTTTCCTAATGGCAAATCTAAACCTCCCCAGCCTCAGCTTGAGGCCATTCTCCCTTGCTGTCTCCAATTACCTGTGAGCAGAGCCCAGCAGCAGCCTCTCCACAATGTCCTCCTCACAGAGATAGAATCATATTGAATGGTAAGGTTGGAAGGGACCTCAAGGATCATCCAGTTCCAACCCCCTGCCATAGGCAGGGACACCTCCCACTAGTACAGGTCACTCAAGGCCTCATCCAACCTGGCCTTGAACACCTCCAGGGAGGGAGCAGCCACAACCTCCCTGGGCAACCTGTGCCAGTGTCTCACCACCCTCACTGTAAAGAACTTCCTCCTAACATCCAATCTCAATCTCCCCTCTGCCAGTTCAAACCCATTGCCCCTTGTCCTGTCATTGCAAGACCTTGTCAATAGTCCCTCCCCAGCCTTCCTGTAGGTCCCCTTCAGATACTGGAAGGCTACTCTAAGGTCTCCTGGAAGCCTTCGCTTCTCCAGGCTGCAGAGCCCCAACTCTCTCAGCCTGTCCTCACAGCAGAGCTGCTGCAGCCCTCTCAGCATCTTCATGGCCTCCTCTGGACCCACTCCCAACACTTCCATGTCCTTCCTGTGCTGGGGGCTCCAGAACTGCACACAGGACTCCAGGTGGGGTCTGAGGAGAGCAGAGTAAAGGGGCAGAATCCCCTCCCTTGCCCTGCTGCCCACACTGCTCTTGCTGCAGCCCATCATCAAACTGTTAAGGATGAAATCACTAAAACAGGTCCAGCCAATGCCCTTCTGGCTTTCTGCAGTGATTTGCAGGTCACTGACCTTATCTCCTCAGTTCCAGTTTGTCTTTATCAGCAGAAGAGATAACACTGGGAGGATACTTGAGTCCCATCTTGGAAGCCAGGCTCTGTTTGTTTAGCAGAAATTAGCTGCTGGCTGCAGAGCCTGGAGCTTGTCACACAAGAGATGTGGTTTGCTTTGGCTGCCTTGCACAGCACTTGGGTACTGATCATGTTGCTGGGGTTTGTTGTTTTGGTTGTCCCCTCAGGGTGCAAATATGGCCAAGCAGATTGGAGCTGCGACGTACATCGAGTGCTCAGCCCTGCAGTCGGAGAACAGCGTCAGAGACATTTTTCACGTTGCCACCTTGGCTTGTGTGAACAAAACAAACAAAAACGTGAAAAGAAACAAATCCCAGAGGGCAACAAAGAGGATTTCACACATGCCTGGCAGGCCTGAACTTTCCACAGTGGCCACGGACTTGAGAAAGGACAAAGCAAAGAGTTGCACGGTGATGTGAGGAAGGACCTCGTAGGTTTGCCTGGGATAAAAGAAAAAGGGTGGAAGGAGAACGTTCCTGGGAAGAGGTTGTTTGGGTTTTTGTTTGTTGTTTCTTTTTTTTTTTTTTAATGAAGTACACACACACAGCCACGTGGTATTTAATGAGGGGCATCTTGCCAGTGCTTTAATGATGGAGGCTTCACCTCTCGTTGTGAGACTGTGCTAAAAGGAACTTGAGCAGCGAGGAGGTGGCGCCGGGAACTGACACGGTGAAGAGAATGCCAAAAAAAAAAAAAAACAAAGAAAGAAAAATAAAGGGAAAAGAAAAGAGGAAAAACAAAATAAATGTTTGAATGTGCTGAGGAAAAGAGAGTGAGTGGGAAAATAACACTGCAGAAGGAGAGAGATGTCATTGACAGTGCTGGGTTTCTTTTCTTAAGGCTCTTCTCCTGGATGCTGCCACTTGGATCTCATTCAAGCGCTTTCATTTTGGATTGGTTTTGGTTGTTTTCCTTTTTTTCAAGTTCTTAATGTGCCCTCTTCATTAAGGAACTCCCTTAAAAGTTGGGCCTTTTTTCCAAAGGATATGCTCTCCTTTATTTTTTTTTTGTTTTTAGTAGCTCATTGTTCAAATGGAGAAGTGTACCAAGGCCTGTGTGTGTTTGTCACCAAGAGGAGAATGCTCCCTGAGAAGTCTTGGAGTAGTTGGAGCAGCCTACGTTTGAGCACTGTGGTGGTTGAAGGCACAACCACCTTGAGATTTCCCAGTTGGAAATTGGATGGATCCAATTGGAGGGGGCAATCAAGCTGCTTGTTTGTTGGAGGACTCTTTGACTTTCTGCTGTGTTCCTCTTAGTTGACTGTGATTTGATTTAGAATGGAAACGATCTCCAGTTCTGGTGTGCTGTTTGGGTGTGTCACTGTAGGTTCCAAGTTGAAAGGTGCTATAAGAGCTATGATGACAAATGGATAATTCATTAAGCCTTACTGCCTGTCTGGGGACATCCCCCCCCACCCCCCAAGACTCCTCCTTGAGGAGTTGGTGGATCCCAGGATCTAGCCCTATGTGAAGTGCTAGTATGTGATGTGATCTCACTGCAATGATCTTTACAAAGAACCCAAGGAGCTGCAAATGAGCCAGCCAGAGCCAGGTTGTCTATTGTGATTCTCTCTTTTTTTTTCAGGGGTGGGAGTGTGTGCTTACAGCCTGCATTTTGCTCATGGTGAGGAAAAATGGGGTCTGGAGAACTGTCAACACCTTAAGGAGGGGGTCTCCAGTAGCAACTGGGCACTGCCTTTAGGTGAATACCTTATCCAGACTACAACCGTGCAACGCTGGTGAACCAGTTGAGTCAAACTCCTTTCTGCTTACTGAAGTCCTGTTCTTAACATTCAACACAACCCAGCCTTGAAGCTGGCTCCCAGCTGCTGGCTGAGCAACTTGACTTGCTAGCTCCTCTCCAAAAAAAATAAAACCAACAAAACAAAAAGAAGGCTGCTGGAAGCTGTGACCAAGTGTGGTTTGCCCGCTTGTTGGAGGACAAGCGTTCCCTTCCTTAGGGTGCTGCTTCCTTTTGGAAGTGTTTACAGGATGGGTGTCCACCTTGTACAGAGCCACAAGGAAAACTCAAGTTTTTTGTGTCTTTCCCCACTCTTTGTTTCATAGATTCATAGGATGGGTTGGGTTGGGAGGGACCTGGAAGATCATCTCATTCCAATCTGGCGGCAGGGACACCTTCCGCTAAACCAAGTTGCTCAAGGCCTCGTCCAACCTGGCCTTGAACACCTCCAAGACCTCCCTAGCCACACAGTAAAAGAAGAAAAGAAAAAAAGACTCTTCAACCCAACTCCCATAACCAACTTAGGTCCCACCAAAAAGACATTTTTGTCCACCATAAATAAGCTTTTTTTTTCATTTTTTGACCGATGCAAGCAGTGCGCTTAGGGCAGTATTACAAACAAAACTACCCCCTCAAATAGCTGATAAAGTGCTTTCTGTATTTAAATATTGTGGAAGAAATAAGTTATAACTGTTCTAAAACAGGACATTCATGCCTTTGTTTGTTTGGGTTTGTTTGGTTTTGGTTTTTTTTTTTTAATTGTTATTTTTCCTTTGTATGTTTGGTTCATGTTTCTGCAGTATTTATTAAAATGCCATTTTATTTTATTTTATTTTTCCCTTCTCTTTTGAATTAAAACCAGAACAAAAACAACAACAACAACTACCCAACCCACGACTGACTTGGAGTGAAAATGGCTTTTGTGTGGGAGTTGATCAAGAGTTGGAGGGGAATTGGTTAAGGGTTGGGTGGTTTGGACCTGGTTGTGCCAAGCGATCAGCCAGACAGGGCTGGAGGCTGAGATGTGGTTGGAACACTCATCATAGAATGGTTTGGGTTGGAAGGGACCTCCAAAAGTCATCCAGTCCAACCCCCTCTGCAGCCAGCAGGGACATCCTCAACTAGATCAGCTTGCCCAGAGCTCTGTTGAAGTGTCACCTTGAATATCTCCAGGGATGGGATCCAACCACCTCCCTGGGGCAACCTGCTTCAGTGTTCCACCAACTTCACTGTGCAGAACTTGTTCCTAACATCCAATCTAAATCTGCTCTGCTGTATGAAGCCATTGCCCTCAGCCTGTCACTGCAGGCCTTTGCATACAGTCTCTCTCCAACCTTCTTGTAGGCTCCCTTCAGCTACTGGAAGGCTGCTATTAGGTCTCCCTGGAGCCTCCTCTTTTCCAGGCTGAAATCAGTTTTACTCTTCCAGCAGCCTTTTAGCATTGTGTTTGTAGTGTGGGGTATGTCTGAGTTGTGCTTCCCCAAAATCATGAAATTGTTTGGACTGGAAAATACCTCTAAGATCACCCAGTCCAACCATCAACCCACCACCACCATGGCCATTAAACCATGTCCCAGAGTGCCATGGCCACAGGTTTCTTGAACACCTCCAGGCATGGTGACTCCACCACCTCCTGGGCAGCCTGTGCCAGTGCCTGACCACTCTTGAAGCAAAGAAATTGTTCCTCATGTCCAACCTAAACCATCCCTGTGGCAATATTAGGCCATTTCCTCTTGTTCTGTCAACTGATACTAAGAAGGGACCAATCCCACCTGATACTGAGGAGAAGGGACNTGAGGAGAAGGGACCAATCCCCCCTGATACTGAGGAGAAGGGACCAATCCCCCCTGAGAGTGAGGAGAAGGGACCAATCCCACCTGCCTCAGCCTCTTTTCAGGCAGTTGTAGAGAGCAGTGAGGTTTCCCCTCAGCCTTCTTTGCTCCAGACTAAACACCCCCAGTTCCCTCAGCTGCTCCTCCCCAGCCCTGTTCTCCAGACCCTTCACCAGCTTTGTTGCCCTCCTCTGGACCCACTGTAGCCCCTCAGTGTCCTTGGAGTGAGGCCTCAAATCAACCCAAGAGTCGAGGTGCAGCCTCACCAGTTCCCAGTCTAGAGGGACAATCACTTCCCTACTCCTGCTGGCCACACTGTTGCTGATCCAAGCCAAGATACTGGTGGCATTTTTGGCCACCTGAGCACACTTTTCCACTGGGCAACTTTTCAGCCACTCTAATGATAGAGGAGGAGAGCAGAGCAAGCCCGCAAGTGAAATTTGGGTTGCTTTGCCTCTATGAAGCTGCTGCTGAGAAGATGTTATTTACTCCATTCTTCCTAGGAACTGTTCTTTGCCACCCAGTGTGAGTTGAGCAAAGCCAGACTTCCCTAGCCAACGGCCATGCCTCTCCTTGCCACTGCTGGGACATCATGGATGCTCTTGGAAGACTTCTCCCAACACATCAGCTCTGCTCAGGGTCAAGCTCTCCCATTTGGAGACTGAGGGCATGAAAAGCAAGGGAGTGTCTTAAAGTCTGTGATTGCTGGGGTCTACTGAAGCATGGATGGTCCCTCTACATAGAATCATAGAAT
>WBNM01001662.1:0-26909 GCA_013399055.1 Ramphastos sulfuratus
TCTATGATTCTGTGATAAAATGAAGAGGAGGAAAAAGCCTCTTGTGCTTCCCATGGAGTACAAGCTGTGTTGGACAGTCCCTGAGTGAGCTCATCACTCGTGATGCCCCAAGCATTATCAGCCTCTCTGCTTACAGATCTGGGTGTCCTGTGAAGACAGGCTGAGAGAGTTGGGGTTCTTCATCCTGAAGAAGAGAAGGCTTTGAGGAGATCTCATAGCAGCCTTCCACTGTTTGAAGGGGGCCTACAGGATAGCTGGAGAGGACCTTTATACAACTGCATGTAGTGATAGGCCATAGGGTAACAACTTCAGACTGGAAGAAGCTAAGTATAGATTAAGCATTAGGAAGAAACTCCTCACTGTGAGGCTGGTGAAGCACTGGGACAGATTGCACAAAGAAGTTGTGCAGGCTCCAACCCTGGAATTGTTCAAAGCTAGGTTGCATGCAGCCTTGAGGAACCTGGTCTAGTAAGAGATGGCCCTGCCTGTGGCAGGGAGGTTGAAACTAGATGATCTTCCAACCCAACCATTCTATGACCTCGTTGCTTTTTCACAAGTAAGTTTTTTTCAGAATTGATGCCAAACCTGAATCCAAGGCTCTGACTTTCTTCCTGCAGCTGCTGCCTGTCCCAACTCAGACACAGGAGCCTTCAAGTCATCACAGTGCCCAGCACTATGGCAGGATGTGTGATAGATCTCAGCGTGTTCTGTAGATCTGTGCCTGCTCTGTATGCTGGCCTGGTTACTGAGATTTTGTTCGATTGTGTTGGTTTAACTCAGTGGGAGGTTATTTGAGAAGGGAATGAAAGGCTCAATGAGCAGTGAATGCTTCAAGAGGTGTTAAAGAGGAAATTCGAGGCCTATAAGCTTTAAGTTCCTTTGTTTTAAAACTTTTTTTTGCTGTCTTCTCAGCAAGTGTGGTTCTGAGCAGCACTGGAATAAGACTTCAGACACAGGAATCCCTAACTCCTGTAGCAGGAGAGAGTCTCTGTTCAAAGGGAGAGGAGTTAGGGCAGAGAGGACCTGGGAGTCAGAAGAGCTAGGGATGTAAGGAGAGCAGATGCAAGGAAGAAATTTGGAAGAAACTCTGTTTCAGAGCATCCTGGCCTGTATCAGCAATAGTGTGGCCAGAAGACTAGGGCAGTACAGACCCTGTACTCAGCACTGGTGAGGCTGCACCTCGAATACTGTGTTCAGTTTTGGGCCCCTCACTCCAAGGAGGACATTGTTGGATCATGTCCAGAGTAGTTGATGAGGGGTCTGGAGCACAAATCTTGTGAGGAGTGGCTGAAGGAAGTGAGGTTGTTAAGCCTGGAGAAAAAAAGGGGAGACCTTCTTGCTCTCTTGAGAAACACCTGAAAGGAGGTGGCAGCAAGATCAGTTTGGTCTCTGTTGCCATGTAACAAGTGATACAACAAGAGGAAACAGCCTCAAGTTGCACCAGGGGGCCTTTATGTTGGATATAAGGAAAAATTTCCTCCATGGAAGTGCTGTCAAGTGCTGGAACAGGCTGCCCAGGGAGGTTGTGGAGTTGCCATGACTGGAGTGCTGAAGAATCATGCAGATGTGGCACTTCTGGTTATAGTTCAGTGGTCATGGTAGCTGGGTTATGGTTGGACTCAATGATCTTAAAGGTCTTTTCTAACCTTAATGATTCTATAGACACACACAGACTTATTACTGTTCTGCCAGCCAGTCAGAGGTGCAAAGATAGCTCACCTGCTGCTCACTGACATGTGCTTTCTGTCCAAGATATGACACGATGCCTTCTTCCCAAACCCCTCATAATTATGGCTGCTGATTTTTGGGTGCTTGGGATCAATATACTGGAAACAGGGTAAACCTGGAGAGGTCTGCTTTGCTTTACATGATTTGAAAGCTTGATCTACACTTCAGAGGAAAGCACCATGTCTGAGAAGCCTGCTTTCCTTTTTTGGGGGCTGAATTTGAGTGCAGGAGAAGTTTCTTTCCCAGTATTCTTACTTTTTTTTTGGTTTTAAGTTTTCTGAGGAACTTAATAGCAAACCTAAAGGTTCTAGGTCCAGGATTGAAAGGTTTTTTATAGGATCATAGAATGGTTTGGGATGGAAGGAGACCTTAAAGATCATCTAGTTCCACCCCCCCCCTGCCATGGGAGGATTTTGCTAGATCAGGTTGCTCAAAGCACCACCCCATCTGGCTTTGACTGCTTCCAAGGAGGAGACATCCACACCTTGTCTGGGCAATGTAGGTTGTGCTGGTGACTCCTGCTGTTGACCAAGGTGGAGTGCAGTCTGTTGGGAGAAGTGCTCTCATGTCTAGGCAAAAATTCTTATGTGTTTTTATTGTTGTTTCAAGCAAAATTTTTACTGCTGCCAGGTGGAAGGCACCAACAGTGCCCCAGTTCAAGAGGGACTTAGAACTGCTTCAGAGTGTCCAGTGCAATGACTCAAGTATGATTAAGGGAATGGAATATCTCTGTTACAAGGAGAGCCTGAGGGAGCTGAGGCTGTGCTGCTGGGAGGAGACTGAGAGGTGACCTCAGCAATGTTTATCAATGTGTCAAGGGTGAGTGCCAGGAGGATGGAGCCAGGCTCTGCTGGGTGATGCCCAGTGCCAGCACAAGGGGCAATGGGTGGAAGCTGAGGCATAGGAGGTTTCATGTAAAGATGAGAAGGATTTTTTTCCCTGTGAGGGTGACAGAACACTGGAATAGGCTGCCCAGGGGGGTTGTGGAGTCTCCCTCTCTGGAGATATTCAAAACCCACCTGGACACATTCCTGTGTGATTTGGTATAGGTGATCCTGCTCTGGCAGGGGGGTTGGACTGGATGAGCTTTGGAAGTCCCTTCCAGCCCCTGACGTTCTATGATTCTATGACTCTATGACTTGATGATTCTATGAACACTGTGGCAGAGGCTGAATGTGGAAGACTTCACTGAAGGAGGTGCTAAGACTGAGTGTTGACTTCTCTCTCCATATTTTATGCACTTGGATTATCAGTTGCTTTTCAGAAACAGGCCTTTCTTAATTACCCCTTTGATTTATTCATCTTTGGCAAAGTGTTTTTCACATGATCAGTGAAAGAAGGTGGCAATGTGCCTGCTTTCTGTTCTAAGCAAGATGCTGCAATACTCTTAGACCTAGCATCTGTCTGTACCTCTCATAGCTGCCTGCACATCATTCTCCACTTGTTGAGCATTCCCTGTTTGACATTTCTGCTTGGGTACGTGTGCATTTGTACCATTGATATTACAGCTGAAGTGTACTGTAAGATCAGATGATTTATAAAAGGGAGGATAAAAAAAAAAAGTCTCATTTCATGAAAAATAGATGTTGTGAAACCACGTCTAACTTTTAAAGTGAGCAAGAATACTCCTACAGAGACATACTCTCTGAAATTAAGCTCTTAAGAGACCAAGGATACTCTGTCTTTTGGCTTCAGGGCAGTAAAACTCAACCTCTGATCTTGATACTGTCTAATAGACGACCTGATGGGTCAAGAGCTGGCACAGAATTGCGACCCCATGGCACGTGCAGTGACGGCGTTGTGCTGGGTTTAACACAGGTTTTTCCTGCCAGGGGCTGAATTGGTGCACTTGAATGGACCCTGAGGATGGGCATCAATCCAGCATCTAGTGACAATGCCTGAACTGGTGACTTATAAACCAAGGAAAGCAGCTTGACCACCTCTAAAGGAGCTAACAGACCCTGGTTCAGTTCTTTCGGTGCAGTTAGCGCTGCAGACGGTCTCCGGAGTGGTTTTGGCAGAGGAAGGTTTGGCACCAGTGCAGCATCACCTGGTAGCACCCTCCCTCAATTAGCTGCTGGCACGGCCCATCTGCGCTAGCTGCTGACAGATCCTGCCCCCAGCCTTCCTAATCTAGGGCACGTGGCAGTGGATGAGGCTGTAGTACAATGGTGCTACTTTGTCAGCAGCAGCTTTGGGTGAAGTTCAACCACAGGGCAGGTGGAAAACGAAAAACTGTGCATCACTTGAAAAGAACATTCTTCATCTGCTCACCCGGGAGGACATCCAGGAGTCGTAAAGGAGAAGCCTTTATGTGATTTGGTGGTTCTAAATGGGTTAAAAAGGCTTCATGCCCTTGCTTTTAGCACAGCAGCAAGTCAGTAACAAATTCCTCCAGCTCCTTCCAGGCTGCAGGCAGTTTCTAGTAATTCTCTGCTACAGAGGAAAGTGGAAGGAGTGGCTTGATGGGCATCTTCCTTTCCCATCTCCTGAAGGGTTTTAGTCTCTTATGAAGGCACGACATGGGTCAAGTTGGGCCACTGGTTTGATATACTTCCATTTAAATGTGTTGCCAGCAATGAATAACAGTTGCTGAAGAGAGCTACAAAAAGGGGACCCAAATCACAGAATCACAGAATGGTAGAGGCTAGAAGGGACCTCGAAAGATCATGCAGTCCAACCCCTCTGCCAGAGCAGCATAACCTGGAGCAGATCACACAGGAACACATCTGGGCAGGTCTTGAGTATGTCCAGAGAGGGAGACTCCACAACTCCCCTGGGCCTGTTTCAGTGTTGTCACCCTCACAGTGAAAAAATTCTTCCTCGTATTTCCATGGAACTTCTTATGCCTCAACTTCCACCCATTGCCCCTTGCCCTGTCCTGGGGCATCACCTGGCTCCATCCTCTTGGCACTCACCCTTTACATATTTAATCATAGAATCATAGAATNTGAACTGAGAGACACAGTTCCCTCAATCTCTCCTTGTGAGGAAGATCTTCCACTCTCTTAGTCATTTTCGTGGCTTAGGGTAAGGATTAGAGCCACTTGCAATTTAGAGTTCTTCAAGAGAAGGAAACACAAGTTCTCTTAATTATCTTCTTAATTCTGTTAAAGTCTTGAAGGTGGCTATTGATGGTCTATGAGCAAGTTAATGCTAAAATAAAAACACCTTTGATGGTGAATAGCTTCAGAGTTTGGGACAAGTCTTATTCTTGATATTTGTTTATCTAGCATTTATTAGTGCACCAGGAAAATGCATCAGTTACATTGCAAAGTATTCCTATATCACCTTGTCCCCTTTGTCATTTAGGTGAAGTGTTGAGGATAGCAATAATAGAAGGAGGTTATTAAGACCAGGCATTGAAAAACATCATTTGAGATGAGGTGAGGGAAGAGTGTTGCAGAAACTAGGTTCTTGCTTTGGTATGTTACTGATATTCCACTAAAGTAGTATCATGGTTTGAGCTGGAACAGAACCAGTTCTACTCAGTGATTTTACTTCTCAGTGATGGCACTTTTTGAAGTGAACAGCATGTGTGCACAGACAGTGGCTGCTCCCAGCAGTGCTAACCCTTGATACTCATAGCTAACACCAAGGATCGGGCTGCAGACCAAGGCCAGTGCTAAATTGCGTACTATGTTGGGAGTGCAGGAAGCAGGAGGTGGCATCTGTGGGGAGGAGTGGACAGGAAAGGTGATCCTAAAGTGACCAGCAAGGGATTGCATCCCATGTATGTCATATTCAGTATAAATATGAGGAATCATGAGGGTTAAGTCCCTTTTTCAATGGCAGCCATCTGAGGAGGACTCCATCCTTTCTGCTTTCAATCCCAATCCATTACTTCTTGAATGCAGTTCCTGAATCCAGCTTCTGATTTTGGTTTCTATCTGCCCCTAAATTGAGTCTGGGACTCCTGCTACAGCTGCAGTGGTGACAGTGGCATAATTGCCATCAGCAGTGTTGAGTTCAGTATTGGTTTGTTTATATTGTGTATATTGCATGTTATTGTTAATATTTTCTTTAAAGCTGGTTTAATTTCCCAACCCCTAAATCTCTTTCCCTTATTCCCTTTCTTTTCCCCTGTGGGAAGGGGTTAATAGAGAGCATTTGTCACTCATCCAGTGGCCAGTCCAGTCTAACCCATAACAAGTTCCCAACCCAACTTGGCACACCAGCTGCAATGTCCAGCTTCTGCTTTTACTCTTGCAATTAGTCGTGGAGGAATCCAAAGCTGCATTGCTCCCTGGGAGAGAAAACCAAAGCAAGGTAGCCCTGTGCTGATGAGAACATGAACATGCTCATTGACAGCATCATTTAATGTTTACAAAACATCAGGGATCACAGGGATTTTCATTAAGAAAAGCACAACACAGTTAATGCACTTTGAGGCTGCTGAAACAGTGAAGCAAAGGTTTTAGGTTTGTAGGAAATCTGTGTCACGCTTCCAAAAGTTTATAGCTGTGGGTAGGAGGAGGAGTGTCATCTTATCTCCAGGATCTAAAACATCCTGATTGTATCACATAGAATCAACCTCCAAAATTCATTCCTGCACAGAGAAACCCAGCCAGATAAAATTGCTTACTTTGGCAGAAGGACTTTGAAGCTTTGTGACCACTGGCATTTGTGTCAAGCCAAGGTTATTTACGGGCTGTGATGAAGAAGCTTAACAAATCAGGGAGATTCAGACTAGAAGGAAGGAAAAAAAATTTTTTTTTTTTTTACAGTGAGCATGGTGAAACACTGGTACAGGTTGCCTAGAGAGCTGCTGCATCCCTGGAAATGTTCCAGGTCAGGTTTCATAGGGCTCTATGCAACCTGATCTAGTTGATCTCTGCTTGCTGCACAGGAGGTTGGATTAGATGACTTTTAAAGTCATCTTCCCACTCAAACCATTCTATGATTCTATATAAGAGAGCCAATGGTATCCTGGGGTGCATCAGGAAAAGTGTGGCCAGCAGTTCTAGGAAGGTTCTTCTCCCCCTCTACTCTGCTCTGATGAGACCACACCTGGAATACTGTGTCCAGTTTAGAGCTCCCCAGTTCAGGAGAGACAGGGACCTCCTGGAAAGAGTCCAGTGGAGAGGCACAAGGATGACTGGGGAACTTGAACATCTCCCCTACAAAGAGAGACTGAGAAACATGGTGGGTTTAGTCTGGAGAAGAGAAGACTGAGAGGAGATCTGATCAAGGTGTACAAATATCTGAGGGGTGGGTGTCAAGTGGCTGGGGCCAAGCTCTTTTCGCTGATCAGCAATAAGATGAGCAAGAGCTACAAACTGGAACATAGAAGAGTTCTCCTCAACATGAGAAGAAACTTCTTTAGAGTGAGGGTGACAGAGCCCTGGAGCAGGCTACCCAGAGAGGTTGTGGAGTCTCCTTCTCTGGAGACTTCCAGAACCCTCCTGGATGTATTCCTGTGTAAACTACCCTGGGAAGGGAAGTTGGACTGGATGATCTCTGGAGATCCCTTCCAACCTCTAAAGTTCTGTGATTCTGTGAAACACCAAAGGACAAGGCTGCTGTTTAGAAGACCTAGAACAGGCTGGAGAGAATAGACCAAGACAGGCATGGATGGTAGGTATTGAAAGGGACCCCTGGAGATCATCTGGTGCAAGCTCTGTGCTAAAGTACATTAATGTGTCCAGGTGGATTTTGGAAGTCTTTGAAGAAGGATACTCCACAACTTTTCTGGGCAGCCTGTTCCACTTCTCCATCACCCTCAAAGGAATTTTTTTACTTAAGTTCAAATGCAACCTTCTGTGGTCTAGTTTGTACCTGTTGTCCCTTGTTCTGTCACTGGGCACTGCTGAACAGAGCCCATCCCCATGACTTCTACCCTTTAGGTATTTCCAGGAAGATATTTATCAGGAAGTTAATGAGATTGGAAAAGGACAAATGCCAAGTCCTGCATTTGGAATGGACAACCTTTTGCCACAGCCCAAGCTGAGGATGAGCTCCTAGAGAAGCAGCTTGCTGAAAAGGACTTGGACATTGTGCCCTTGAATGCTGGCAGCAGGGGAAGCCACCGGCATCCTGGGCTCTTTAAACAGGAGCACAACCTGTGGACAGAGAGAAGTGGTTTGACCTCATTTGCTTGGCATATGCAAAAGCTGTAACCAGTTTAGTGCCTCATAATACAAGAACAACCTCAACAAGTTAAACTGGATGAGGGAAGATTTAAACTAGATGCTAGGAAGAAGTTCTTTACAGTGAGGATGGTGAAACACTGCAACAGGTTGCCCAGGGAGGTTGTGGCTGCTCCCTTTTTGGAGGTTTTCAAGGCCAGGTCAGATGAGGCCTTGAATGACCTGTACTAGTGGGAGGTGTCCCTGCCTATGGCGGGGGGGTTGGAACTGGATGATCTTTGAAGTCACTTCCAACCTGAACCATTCTCTGATTAAGTTGTAATTCATCAGGAGGCCACCACCAACATGTTTTTCTTCTGAGTCAAAAGCCTTTGCCTGTAATGTGCATGTGTTTTCTGTGAGATCTTAGGTACTGTAATAAAAAATGAGCAAGGCAGCTGGATCAGCCTGGCTGCATGCTGGTGGTGTGAGTGGAACCTGTACAAGTTGCAAAGGCAGAGCTGAGTAAGCAGCCAGCCAGCCATTCCCAGGATTATCTGAGGGTTTTCCTGCTCTTAAGGCTGAGAACCAGAAGCATGTGTTCTCCAGAGCATAGCTGGGTCTGTTGGCAAAACTGTTACAAAACATCTAAGAAAACTAAGAAGTGGGTTGAATTTCCCAGGTTTTACATTTGCAGGAGAGGCAGTCAAGATTTCTCCACCAGCAACAGATTGCATCAAATCCAAATTAGGTGGTTACCATCTGCTTTCACACAGGCTTTGAAAACACAGACCAAACCCTCCACAGCATGGGTGAGGAAGATGGTGGGGAGAGTGTTTACAAATGTGTTTACAGGATTTGGGATTAATATGCAGATTTATTTGGAGTCAGACTCGAGTAAGACTTTGACTGAAATGCTGAGTGCTGCTCGCGTTCAGTGTAATTTACAAGGTGAGCTTCTCAAACCTCGGGATGGCTTTCAACAAATCCAAGTGCCAGGGGCTGCACTTTGGCCACAGCAACCCCATGCAGAGCTACAGGCTGGGGTCGGAGTGGCTGGAGAGCAGCCAAACAGAAAGGGATCTGGGGGTGCTGATTGACACCCACCTAAACATNTCTGTGGTAATGGGTTGGACTTGGTGATCTTTGAGGTCTCTTCCAACCTTGCTTATACTGTGATATAATATTTGGCTCCCACCCAGTCTGGTTTGGCAGTGTAATCCTTTGACACCTTTCTGGTCTCAGGTCACTAAAACAGACTCAGATGATAAATTCTGGAGTCTCAGTGGTGCAGTAGAAGCCCTCAGAATGTTTGGAGGAAAGAGTAAGGTTTTAGAACTGCAGGACTGGGTCTAGTGTAGGCTATGGAGTTGGGTGGAGAGGAACCTAATGAAGTTCAACAAGAACAAGTGTAGGGTCCTGCACCTAGGGAGGAATAGCCCCATACACAGTCCAAGTTAGAGATTGAACACAGGAGCTTCCACCTGGACATGAGGAAAAGCTTCTTTCCTTTGAGGATGACAGCACACTGAAACAGGCTGCCCAGAGATGTTGTGGAGCCTCCTTCTCTGAGCAGATTCCAAACCTGGCTGATGCGATCCTGTGCAACCTGATCTAGGTGACCCTGCTGTAGCAGGGGGACTAGATGATTTCTACAAGTTCCTTCCAACCTCTACCATGTTGGTACTCTGTGCTCCTTGTATGGATAACTGTGAGTTCTGGAGCAGGATGTCCTGAACTAGATGAACTAGACTAGATGTCAGGAGGAAGTTCTTTACAGTGAGGGTGGTGAGGCACTGGCACAGGTTGCCCAGGGAGGTTGTGGCTGCTCCCTCCCTGCAGGTGTTCAAGGCCAGGTTGGATGAGGCCTTGAGTGACCTGTTCTAGTGGGAGGTGTCCCTGCCTATGGCAGGGGGTTGGAACTGGATGATCCTTGAGGTTCCTTCCAACCTTACCATTCTATGATTCTATGAACTGGACAGAAGTGAGACATCCCCTAGTGCAATCACAGGGTGACTTGAACTCTCCACACTGCTGCTGGGGCAGGTTGTGTCTGAGCCATACAAGTGTGTCTTGTAGTTTTAGTCTTATGTGTTAACAAAAAACTGTTGTTAGCTCTGCAGTTAAAGTCAAACAGGTGCTGGAGCGGGCACCGGTGGGAAGACGTTAGGGCAAGGTGCTTGTTCCAGGCTTCTCCTTCTGCCCTGATCTCCTGCATCCCCATCAGTCCATTGCTGTAAGGTCACCTTTTGCTGGGTGCTTTTGAGGATGACATGTTTGCTGCAAGCAGTGAGCTGTCTTGTGGTGACCCCAGTCAGCACAAACGACTGGAGATATCACTCAATCTGCAGAGTCCCTCGTGAGACCAAAGGAGCAGCATGCCTGAAATCAGGTGGTGTGACCCACCACGAATTAAGATCCACCAGTAAGGAGCAGGGCTCCTCACTCATGATGTGAGGCTTCACCATTCCACTTGACTTGGTTGATGCAGCTGATTTCACAGATTGCATCGAGTTGGAAGGGACCCTTAAAGATCATCTTGCCCAATCTCCTTGCAGTCAGCAGGGACATCTCCAACTAGATCAGGCTGCTAAGGGCCACATCAAGTCTGATCTTCAGTGTCTTCAGGGATAGGGCTTCAATCATATCCCTGGGCAGCCTGTGCCAGCATTTCACCACTGTCATAGTAAAGGACTTCCTCCTGATGTCCAACCTAATTCTACCCTGCTCCAGTTTCAAACCACTTCACTTGGCTTAGGCTTTTCTCAGCCGTGTGGGTGACTTGGAGAGCTTTCTGGGAGCAAGTGAGCCAGGAGAGGGATTTTTACATCAGTGAAGGTGCAGACACAGTAAAAAGAGTTTTTGAAAGGTTCATTTATTGGTAATTTCCTTGCTTAGTTTTACAGAGCCCTCCATGATCACACATCTCCCAGGTGCTGCTCAGAGGAGAGGTGAACAACTTCAGCACACACAGAAAGTGTCATTGACACAAGGCACGAGGCCATAAAACATCTGGCCTCCATGAGTCCTTTAGTTCTTAACTGGAAATCTTCAGCTGGATCATCATTTACATTCCAGCTCATTGAGGCTGCTGTTAGAGGAGGTGTGGGTATAATTTATTCTGGCATTTACACTGCTAGGATGGTTTAAAGTGGTGAGTGAGAATCAGACCCTCAGTTTTCTGGTGGTTTCTTTCTGTTCTAATGAAGGATACACAGCTGGGTGCAGTAGCCTTTAACCAAACCCTGGAGCATCTCTTCATTACTCTAATTCACAGTAGTGCCTGGGAGACCTGTTGTGAATAAATGAGTGGAGGAGAAAGAAGAAAAAGGCTCGTTGTGTCTTAGAGCTGCTTTGTTCTTTTACTTTGCTAATTATAGTTTTAGTTTTAATTATTTAGGCTCTTTTATTGCAGGTTGTGTCATCCTGGGCTTGTGCGCTGTTATGGATGGGACAGCTCAGGCAGAGAGGAGGGGTTTCTGCTGGAGCTGCTTGCTAGGATTTACTCGTGTGACCTTCTGACACAAGAGTGGGTTGATAAATCTTTGCTGACAAGCACAGAGGCATCACCACTTGCA
Organism: Ramphastos sulfuratus; assembly: GCA_013399055.1. Lineage (NCBI taxonomy): Eukaryota > Metazoa > Chordata > Aves > Piciformes > Ramphastidae > Ramphastos > Ramphastos sulfuratus. The sequence goes on from WBNM01001662.1 coordinate 11,375, forward strand.
ATTTGCAAATGTGAAACAGCAGCAATTAGGGCAGAGCAGCCTCGGAGCCCCGGCTCTAGGAATTTATTTAAGGGAAGATGGATTTGGTGCGAGCTGTTGATGGAGAACGTTTTGTTTTTGCCAGGTTCCTGGAAAGCTTTTTGTAATAAATTGCTCATCTTTGGAGGCCTGTAAGAAACACCATGGATTGCCTTTTATCAACCTATAATGTGCTTTCATCACTCTGGAGAAGTATGTGATAGTGATACCCAGTTGGTCCCTGGAGAAAGCCGAGGAGACATCGCTAACGGCTCCAGAGTTACAGGCAGCCTGCGTTAAAATGGAGCTTACACTGCCTTGTTAGCACAAAGATCTCTCCAGTGTTATCACCAAAGTGCTGCTGCTCATTCCTCACACGCAGAATTACTCCTCTGTAATGGTACAAGTAATTTAGCTCAGTAATACTGGAGTCAAAAACAATTCCTTTCTGAAATGTTATGATTTATTCCTTCTTCAGGCTCTTAATGCTGAAATGGCTTTCCAGTCATGGAACTCCATAGTGTCTGCAGACTCTTGTCTTCACAGAGACTCCTGGCTTGAAACTCCAAAGCATCTTTAAGTTGTCAGCACAAGGACATTAACCTGTTAGAGCCAGGTCCAGATGAGGCCACAAAAATGATCAGAGAGCTTCAACACTTCCACTGTGAGGACAGACTGAGAGGGTTAGGGTTGTTTAGCCTGGAGAAGAGAAGGCTCCGGGGAGACCTTGTTGCAGCTTTACAAGACTTAAAGGGAGCCTATGAGAAAGATGGGAGTCATCTTTCTCAGCAAGGTGTGCTATGACACAACAAAGGGTGATGATTTTAAACTGAAAGGAGAGAGATTCAGACTAGGGAAAAGTAAGAATTTTGTTAACACTGACAGTGGTGCAAACACTGGCCTAGTATGCCCATATAGAAGCAGCCCCATCCTTGTTAACCTGCAGGTTGGTTTGGGCTCTGAGCAACCTGATGTGCTTGTGTCTCTACTTGCTGTGGAGGGATTGAACTGGATGACCTTTAAAGGTCCCTTGCAACCTAAAGCACTCTGTGATCTAAATATTACTCTGCGTTTACTAAGAGGCAAAATCTATGTGGTATGGATGACATTGAGATAATAAAAGGGTCTCAAATGGCTGTTTCACAAACATTTTCTGAGAGCAGCATCAGAAAGCCACCAGGTGTTAAATGTTGTAACCCTGCCATATTTCTTAAGCAATTTTTTTTCCCTTCAGAAATGTTAGTTTCTACAGTCTCAGCTCCACAGTTGTCAAATCCTGTGCAACACCCACCAGTGCTTGAGGAAAAAAAAAATGATTAGACAATGATTTCTTGGTTTAATCTTTCATTTGAAAAAAAAGGAAAAAAAAAAGGAAAANAAAAAGGAAAAAAAAAATTTAAAAAAAAAGAATGGTGACACTGGAGTTCTTAAATGGTTCATCTGAGCCCAGCTAGGGATAGGGTTTTATCAGATTATAAATGTGCTTTCATTACCTGGAGGTATATAATATGTTAGCCTGTGAAATATACACTTGGGCAATGAGAAAATGAAGGTCACAGAACTCTGGCTGGATCCCTTCCAGGGAGTGTATTAAAATTAAATAAATCCTCCATGCTTTGTTGATGGCACAACGTAGAGCTACCCTCTCTGCTTCAGAGCAGAATGAAGGCAGCCTCTGCTTCTGCATACCCCTCACTGCTGAGGCTTTGCAGCCTTCTTGCAGACATGCATCATTGCCTTGCACTGGCCAAACATTTCCTGTCTGAGCATGCCTCCTTCAAAGGCTTCTGATGATTGCATACAGTTCCTGTGACTCCTGCCAGTGTTTCTGCAGGTGAGAGTCTGCCAGCATCTCCAAATGGTTAGAGCTAAGCTGAGAGCGAGGTGTGTGTCATAGCTCATGCAGCTTCTCTGGGTCAGGCTTGCAGCTGGTTAAGGTGACTGCAGCTGTTGAAAAGTCCAGCACAGAGCCACAAAGGTGCTGAAGGGAGTGCAAGATCTCCCTTGTGAGGAAAGGTTGAGGGAGCTGGGGCTCTTCAGCTTGGAGAAGAGTAGACTGAGAGGTGACCTCATTCATGATTATAAATATGTGAAAGGCGAGCGTCAGACACAGAATCTCAGAATGTTACGGGTTGGAAGGGACCTCTAGAGATCATCCAGTCCAACCCCCCTGCCAAATCAGGATCACCTAGGGCAGGTGACACAGGAGACTCTTCCTCTGGAGACTTTGAAGACCCATCTGGATGCATTCCTGTGGCACCTACACTACATGATGCTCCTGCTCTGGCAGGGGGGTTAGACTCGATGCTCTCCGGAGGTCCTTTCTAACCCCTAACGTCTTGTGATCCTTTGATCCTGTGAATGCATCCAGGTGGGTTTTGAAAGTCTCCACAACCTCTGTGGGCAGCATGTCCTCTTTTTCCTTCTTCCCAGATGACAGTAGGTCAAGGCAGATGTTTGACGACAACTATTGTGCTCCCATGAAGCAACTTGAGATGCTCTGTCTTGTTGTATTTGCCGTACAGCGAGAGGGTGTATTGCATCTGTCCATCTGCCAGCAAACCTCTGCCATCCTGCCACCTCCCAGCTCTCAGGTTTACTAACATGCACCTGGATTGTTTATTAATGTATTTCAGTTTCTACAGCTGATTGAAGCTGAACTGAAGTTTGCCCCTGACACACGTTGCTTCCCCTTCTGCTTCCACTGTAGTACTTCATGGGCTTTAAAAACTGCTGACAGTTGTTTTAGGAGCTGATTTTCAGGTCGAGCCTTTTGTTATTCTGCAGTAGGAGGAAGATATTGTTAGGAGCCAAAGGAAGAGAAAAGTTTCTGTGGCTTGAGGCAGGAGGAAAGGGTGCTTCACTGCTGGAGAACAATACTTCTGCTTTAAAGTGATTCTCCTGCCCCTTCTGCTAAGGTACTCAAGAGTTTGCTTCAGCTGCACTCCAGCTGTCAGGCTGAGATGTATTATTGGTAGCACCAGGGCAAAACGGGGGGGAGGTTTGAAACAAGGGCTGGGTTCCAGAAGTGACTTGTTTAGATGGTCACTAAGAAACTAAAGATGCTGGGGGAGAAGATGAATTGCAGGTCTTTTGCCAGGGACTTAGGGAAAAACAGAGAGGGACTGTAGAGGAGAGTACTCCTCTATGCAACATGCAGTGATTTTTTTTATCTTCTCGAGGTGTAAAAGCAGTCCATGTGTGAGCACTGATTACTTGGGTGAGTGCATTTCAAACACTTCCCTAATTTAGCATGTAGTAAAATAGTGGTAAATCTGTTAAATGTAGGAGGTTGCTGAGAATCTTTCTGTTGGGGCATACTGGAAAAGCAGCAGGCTCCCTCACGTGCGAGCTGAGGAGCGTGAACAATGGAGGGCAGTTACGTGCTCAGAGGCGCTCCAAGCAATGAACAGAAATACCTTAGAGTCCAGGAGAAGGAGGAATTAATGGCATGTGTTTATGGAAAAAGAGGACAAGTGCTCATGCATCATGGTCTCAAGCCCTGTCCTCATAAGGTCATGTCAGGCAAAAGCTGCTGGCAGATATGAGCACATCAAGTGCAGCATGTTAGACGAGGATGCACTGGAAAAGAAGCGAGGAGGCTTAACTTGTGTCTCTGGCTGGCAAGCAGCAGAGGAACAAAGTTGGATCTGAGTCCTTGCTGTGTGAGGACTGGGGCAGGCTTTGGGTTTGATCTTGGCAAGCACAAGAAATGGGAAGCAACATCTGGCTTGTGGCTTCAGCACTTGCAGGTCAAACCCAGCGTGCCAGAGTGTGGAGCTCACTCCTGATCCTGCACCATCTGTGGTTTGCGATGAGGTCTTTCACTGCGCTCCATAAAAACCTGAATATTCTGAGACTCTGGACCATTTCCACCTTTTGTCATCATAATATTTTAACTTTTTTTGTTTTCTCTTATGCAACTGGAGAGTTGAAATCTGTGGGGAATACATGAACATCCATTGAATTATAGAGGAGATATTTAGCATTTTTCCTAAAGGATCCTAAAATGCTTTACAGCCATTTCCATGTGTCACTACATAAATGTAGCTACTTTTGCTTCATGCTTAGGTTTACTTCAAGACAGAGGGAGAGAATGGAGAGATCATGTAAACCAGCATCTCCCCCCCAAATCAGATGCTACAGACAGGTCCCTGTGAGGTCTGTCCTACCAGCCTGTATGGAGAGCTGTCAGTTGAGATGCAGCTCAGTGGATGTACAAAGGAGCATGTTGAGCCATTACTGCTGCATGCTCCTTTACATCACAGGTTCCTTTGCAAGTGCTCCATCCTGTAGATTTTGTTCTTAAGGAGGAGCAATGGGTACAAGCTAGAACACAGGAGCTTCTACCTCAGCATGAGGAGACTTCTTTACAGTGAGGGTGATGGAGCACTGGAGCAGTCTACCCAAAGAGTCTGTGGAGTCTCCTTCTCTGAAGACTTTCAAAACCTGCCTGGATGCATTCCTGTGTGACCTGCCCTAAGCTTTGGCATGCACTCAATGGTCTCTGGAGGTCCTTNTATGGCTGCCCTGAATCCCCCTCTGTTCCATCCTTCCAAAAAGAAGATAGCTGAAAATTGTGGCTGGCCTTATTCTGCTGGTGGCAGAGGATGGCCTTGGTCTGAGGAGTGCCATCTGAAGTGGTTTGCTGTGTCTGTGGTCCAGCTACATCATCAGGATTCAGAAACGTGAGACCAGATCCACAGCTTTTTTTGGTGCAGGTGGATGTGCCACCATGCTATTGCTGTGAATTTTCATTGTGCTTTTCTCCTGAAATGAGAACCCCTCTCAATATTCAGGGTGAACAGTGATAAAATATTCATCTGTTCTTAAACTCATTAAGGCAGCATAATTTGGTGTAGACGCCTCCTCCACTCACACAGTGCTGTCTCGTTCCTGAGCCAGGATTCATTTCCACAGGCTGGAGTGTGCTCTGTGCTCTCTCTCCATGGATGGCAGATGTGTGAATCAAGGGACCAAAGAATCATAGAATCATTTAGGTTGAAAAAGACTTCTAAGATGGTCAAGTCCAACTGTTCACCCACATCTACCTATCTTCTAAATAGCTCCAGGGATGGTGACACCACTTCCCTGGGCAGCCTGTTCCAAGGCTTGACAACCTTTTTAGGGAAGAATTTTTTTCCTAATGTCCAACCTAAGTCTCCTGTGGCAGAACTTGAGGCTATCCCTTCTTCTATCATTTGTTTCCCTTGAGAAGAGACTAGCTCCCACCTTACTGCAACCTCCTTTCAGGTAGTTGTAGAGAGTGAGAAGGTTTCCCTGAGCCTCCTTTTCTGCAGGCTAAACCCTGGGCTCCTCAGCTGCTCTTCATTGAGAATTGTGCTCCAGACCTTCAGTGCCTGCCTTTGGACCTGCTCCAGCACCTTGTGTAAGGGGCCCAGAACTGAACTCAGAATTGGAGGTCTCAAATGTCAGTCACTTTTCAGGCTGCTGTAGTTAATGAAAGCTGCTACTGAATGATTCCTCTTCTTTTCACAGCTCCCACGTTTTGAAAACATCATCACTACAAAATGCAGAATTACTGGAAAGGTCTCTTGGATAAAGTCATCATGTGGGAGATAATTAATATTTAAGGATCATCTCTTTTCATTTGGGCTAATCTTGTCCAAGGGTTAGACCTGTACACAGTGAGCCACATCCTGCTGGGGTGGTGCTGATTTAATGGCAGAGGCTGTGGCATCTAAGAGCAGAAATACTGCTTAAATATCATGTGTCTGGGACACAGTGACTTTCAGGAGGGGTCCAACATTCATGGCCCTCACTGAGCTTTTAGGGGACAGTTTGGGAGGATGCTTCTACGTCACCAACTCATTTAAGGCATTGAATAGTGTTGTAATTATTACTATCTGATTGCAACACCTTAAGGAATTGTTGCTTTGAGGATGAGACAGATAGGTGAAATGCTGGAGACAATCAGAGGTCAACTAGTTAAGCTTTCCTTTTTGAGTAGCCTTGTTGGGGTTAGAGAGTGCTTTCTTTAAGAGTATTTACAGTATAATCTGTGGAGATGAGTGTATGAGAGCCTTTGAGGGAATTAGTGCAATTCACTTGAAGAATACTTTACATTCAGGAGCTGCTGAAGAACACAACACTGCCTGAACACGTAAGGGATCCTCTTCTGCTCTCCCAGTGCTGCATTTTAAATGTGCTTTTCCACCTACCAGACTGGTCTGGGTCTTCACCACAGCCTAATGAAGCACAAGTTTTGTGAAACACACTCCTGCTTTTGAGAGGGGAGAGTTAAATAATCCACCAACACCCTGCATGGCATGGCAGATGTTGGAGTGGACCTCTGGAGATCATCTAGTCCAACCCCCCTGCTAAAGCAGGGTCACCCACAGCTTGCTTTAGCAGGGGGGGTTGTGTCCCACAGGACTGTGTCCAGACAGGTTTTGAATCTCACTAGAGAAAGAGACTCCACATCTGCAGTTGTGTGTGGGCACAGCAAAGCCACCAAGGGCCACAAAAAATGATCAGAGGGCTGGAGCACCTCTCCTGTGAAGAGAGGCTGAAAGAATTGCAGCTGTTCATCCTGGAGAAGAGAAGGACCTGGGGAGGCCTTATAGCTACATTTCAACATCTGAAGGGCACCTCCAGGAAGGCTGGGGAAAGACTGTTCAGAAGGGCTTGTAGTGATAGGATGAGAGGCAATGGTTTGAAACTGGAACAGGGGAGATTTAGGTTGGACATCAGGAGGTAGCTCTTTACAATGAGAGTGGTAGAACACTGGAACAGGCTGCCCAGGGATGTATTTGAGGCCCCTTTCTTGGAGACATTCAAGATCAGACTTGATGTGACCCTGGGCAGCCTGATCTAGTTGGAGGTGTCCCTGCTCACTGCAGAGGGGTTGGACAAGATGACCTTTGAGGGTCACTTCCAACCTGATGCAGTCTGTGAATCTGTATTTAAGCATGCCAACAACTGGGGCTGCTGAGCATAGGATAAAGTGTTTTGCTGGCATCTTCATCCTCAGTGGGGCAAGGGAGATGAGCTCTGCTCTGTCAATGGTAAACTGCTGGGTTTGTTTCAAGAAAATGCTTAAGAAGGAACACAGGAGGGCAAGTTGGGTGCTTGGAGAATGTTGTCCAGGGTGTCAGAGCAGCTGCTGCATGGTTGTGCTGTACGGTAGCATCTCTTCATCACAGGCACCAAAGGATCACTTCTGCTAAGAGTGAAACAAAAATCATAGAGTCACAGAATGGCTTAGGTTGGAAGGGACCTTAGAGATGAGCCACTCCAACCCCTATGCTGTGGGCAGGGATGCATCTCAACTAGACTTGGTTACCCAAGGCCAGTCTGGCCTTAAACACCTCCAGGGAGGAGGTATCCAAAACCACTCTGGGCAACTTATTCCAGAGTCTCACTACCTTTGTATTGAAGAACTTTTTCCTAAGATCCAGTCTAAACCTACTCCCCCAGCTTGTCCTGTCACTGGATACCCTTATCAAAAGTCACTCTTACTGTAAAATCTCTTCAGGTATTGGAAGGCAGCTCTAAGGTTCCCCCCAGAGTCCTCTGTAGGCTGAACAACCCCAGCTCCCTCAGCCTATCTTCACAGCAGAGGTGCTTCAGCCCTTTGATCATCCTTGTGGCCCTCCTTTAGACTCTCTCTTAACAGTTCTATGTCCTTCTTATGAGATGGGACACCAGAATTGGACATAGTATTCGAGGTGGGGGTCTCACAAGAGTAGATTAAAGAGGAAGAATCACCTGTCTTGACCTGAAACTTCTCATTTTTGGAGAGAAAACTCCCTAAGTCACAGTCTTGTGTGAACAAATATGGTGTCAGAGCAGGATGGACAAAGTTAACTGAGCAGTGATGAGTTTGCTTGTGGTAAGAATCTAGATCAGGATGGGAAATGATGGGAGCTGGAGAAATCAGCTTGGAAAATAGCAATTTATTGGTAGTGCTCACACAGCTGATGCTGGGATCACAATGCTCTTCATGTGCTGCTGTCACAGAGTGCCATGTCCCAGCAGGGCAGCACTTAGACTCTGCCTGTCTAGGAAATCCTGTGGCATCTGTGACACAGCTACAGAGGCGCTGATTTACTTCTTACCTCTGCTGGGTATGAGCAAATGGTAAATTAAAAGGGGCTTGGTGGAGTAGTTTGTGCTCTTTCTGACTGCAGAGAGGGAAGTCCTCCTTTAGGAAATGGTTTTGGGGTCAGATATTTAGGTATCAGCACAGGCTTAGAAGGAGTATGTTCAGCAGCCAATGATGCTCATTAGATGCAGTGGCCTGAGGCTCTTTCTCCTTTATAAGGTGATGTGAGAGGGGGCCTTTGCTATCACACCCACAACTTTTCATTCTTTAGCCACTAAATACTCATAGAACTTACTTGTAGGGTGCTGGGAGAGTGGTTTTAACTTAGAGAAAAAAAAAGTAAATTGTCCTGATCCTGTTGGGGATGCCCCTGTGGAATCCCTGTATGGGTTTCATCCCATACAAGGGGATGAATCATCTCCTGAAGAAACTGTGATGATTATGTTGCTGCAGATGGTTGGGAAGGATTTCACTTTGCTTTCCTTTGAAACTCTAGAAGTGGTACTTCTCAGAAGAGGTAAATGAAGTGAGAGATGTCTGAAGGCAGGTGTATTGTTGAAGACAACAAAAGGTTGAAGCTGCACAGTCATAGAATCATTTTGGTTGGAATAGACCTTTAAGATCATGAAGTCCAACCATTAACCCAGCACTGCCAAGTCTCTACTAAACCCTGTCCCTCAGCACCATGACTATTAGCTCCCTCCAGGGATGGAGACTCCACCACTCCCCTGGGCAGCCTGTTCCAGAGCTTGACAACCCTTTCAGCAAAGAACTTTTTTGTCCAACCTAAACCTTCCCTGGCACAACTTGAGGCCATTTCCTTTTGTTAGTTGGAAGGAGAGACCATCCCCATATCTGATTCTCAAACAGTTTGACAGTCCTGATGCATTTTAGTTTCCCACCATGAAAATGGAACCATCTCCATACATGACAGAAGTGGTGTGGGCATTAATTCATTAACATTCACATTTGTTTTAGCTTCTAAGAACATTGGCACTGCTAAGCACTAACAGAGAGCTTCAGGAAGCAGAAGCAGAGACGTACTGCTCATTCAGAGGAAGGCATTTGTTAGCTGATGAAAGGTCTGGAGAAGATGTCTTACAATCAGCAGCTGAGGGAACTGGGGTTGTTCAGTCTGGAGAAGAGGAGGCTGACAGGAGACCTCACTGATCTCTACAGCTCCCTGAAGGGAGGTTGGATTGAGATGGGATTCAATCTTTTTTCTCTGGTATCAGGTGACAGGATGAGAGGAAATGGCCTGAAGCCCTGCCAGGAGTGGATATTAAGAAAAATTTATTTACTAAAAGAGTGGCCAGACACTGGGACAGGCTGCCCAGGGAGGTGGTGAAGTCATCATCCCTGAGTGTGTTCAAGAAATATGTGGGCATGGCACTTTGGGACGTGGTTGAATGGCAGTGGTGGTGTTAGGTCAATGATTTGGCTCGATGATCTTAGGAGTCTTTTCCAACTAGGACAATTCTATGATTATCTTTATGCTTTGTGCATGCTCCATGGTTTCTGGGCCTTTTCTGGCCCTCCCTGAGCAGCCTGCTGCTGGGGTGGTGGGTAACCAGGTTCATGCACCAGGTTATAAGGACAGTGCAAGGTCAGATTTGAGTAGCTTTCAGCCTCATGCAGTGCATGTTCTGCAGTATCCCTGTGTTGCCCTGTTGCAGGAGGTGCTTGTTGCTGTCATGGCATCTTTTACTATTGGGCTCTCTTCAAGGGCACAAACTGGAGCAGGATTGATGAGTTGGTGGCACTCACAGACACGTTTGTAGACATAAGTGCAGGAGTTCACACTGCATTTCCTTGGAGATTCTCAAGAGAGGTTTCCTCATTCTGAATCCTCATAATAGGAGTGAGAAAAAAAGCTCCCACAAAACATGAGATCTGTTCTCTCATTACTGTTGGTTATCCTGAAATTCTTTGCTGGGGTGCTGGCTGGACCTCAGCAGCAGCAGGGTAATGTCACAGGTTCACAGATTGCATTAGGTTGGAAAGGAGCCTCTGAGGTCATCTTGTCCAGCCTCTCCAGCAGTATGGAGATCAGATGTCTGTGAACTGCAGAAAAGTTGTGTTAACAATTGAGGGGTTCAGCAGCTAGCAGGATCTGAAAGGCTCTTTCACTCCTTTCAGGTTGCTTTTATGCATCCGGAGACCCTACTTTGAGTCATGGATTTGATTGAGAAGATGATCATATGCTGGAGATCCTTCACATTTCCATGCCTTGACTTCCCCATGTCTTCCCCCAAATGTCTGACAGACTTGGCCACCACTTAGCACAAGGTAGTCCTGCTGCTGGATCATCCTACAGAAGAAGCTTAGATACTACCACTGCAGAGCTTAATTTTGGTCTTTGTAAATTTGATTCCTTCAAAGGGTTCTCCCCTTGGCCTGACAAGTTTAGAGAAGGTTCTGGAGGTCCTGTTTTCTGTCATGTGCCTTGGTTCTAGTCCAGGTTTATCAGCAGTCTTTCCCAAACGTTCCTTAAAAGCAGCAGTGCCTCAGTGTGTAACATTCTGGTTAAGTCCAGCTGTATTAACAACCTCTTACCTGATTTGGCATGCAATATTTTTGCTACCCAAAAGAAAACAGGAGAATGACCTCTCTCTAATGTGGATATTCATACCACCAGAAGAAAGAAGAATATGGATTACATTTAGAATCTTACTTTGGAAGTACCAGTCTGAGTTGATGGAATTGGTCTGTTACTACTCCCCAAGGTGTACTATAAACTTGTAATGGAGGCACTGGACATAAATAAATGCTTTAAGCAGTTAAGCTGGAAGTCTGGATCTTCACCTTTCCCCTTTCCCTCTTCAATCTCCACTCCTCCCTCCTGCCTAGCACCATAATGATTTGAAGGGCTTTGTATCTTATTTTCATGTGGCTGCCTTGGAGACCTTTTCGGGCAACTTCCCTCTGGACTATCTACAAACATTAAAAGATGTTTGAAATTACTCAACCTCAGCGATGCTTGAAATTGAGCCATGTTCTCTTGTGTCAACAGAGTGCTTCAAGTGGTGATTGTAGAGCCAGAATAAAGGTTTCCAGCTCTGGTGCTGACCACAAAACTGCCTTATTAAGTGGTATTTCCCTGTCTGGGACCTTAGATGTGCTGCTCTAGTTGCTTATTTGTCTGTCTTCCTCTGTTTCATTTGGATCCTGTAAGCAATGAGCAGATCAAACCAGTCCCTTCAAGTCCTGCTGAAAAACTTGTGCCTGCCTTTCCTTTGTGTGCTTGGAGCTGATGAGGAGCTTAGAGCTGAGGGCACTAACCTAAACGATTCAATGACTTTGTGCTTCAGAAATGTATCTACACTGTCCCAACTTCAGGAGCAACAAAAGAACTGGAGAGTATTGAGTCTGAAAGGCTGAAAATCAGGAAGTGAAAAGTTTCATGTCTGTTGATATTTAAACCCTGTGATTAAAGCACTTCTGTAGCATTGTCAATTCCAATTACAAGAGAGCTGCACTGCTGAAGAAGTAGGAGCAAAGCTCCTTCCTCAAGGATTCAAGCAGACCCAAGTCCTGGTGTCGGGTGAGGAGGCCACCAGCCAGCTGGAGCAGAGCAATGATGATTTGCTATTTCTGAATTGCCTTTGGAATTGTGGAGGAATGAGGAAAAAAAAAATCCATCCCTCTGAAGGTTTAATCATAGAATGGTAAGGTTGGAAGGACACCTCAAGGATCATCTAGTTCCAACCCCCTGCCATNATGTTTCTGATAAACTCAGATAGGGCTTTGCAGTAATGATAATCTGTGTGTTTGAGGCATTAAGAAGGCAGGAGAATTTGCATCATTTAATGGATGGACACACAGGCTGAAGGCAAGGAGGAAGGTCTCACCTTGAAGGGCATTTGAAGATGACACTTCAGGCCTGTGGAAAAGGACTTGAGGATATAGGTGGAGGGAAAGATGGGCATGAGCTGTCAGTGTGTGCTCACAACTCAGAAGCTGACTGTGTCTGGGGCTGCATCCAAAGCAACATGGACAGCAGGTCAAGGCAGGGGATCCTGCTCCTCTCTTCCACTCTGGTGAGACCCCACCTACAGTGCTGTGTCCAGCTCTGGGGTCCTCAGCACAGGAGAGACATGGACCTGTTAGAGTGGGTCCACAGAAAAGATCAAAGGGCTGGAACCCCTCTGCTGTGAAGACAGGCTGAGAGAGAGTGGAGTTGTTCAGCTCTCTCTGGAGAGACCTTATTGTGCCCTTCAGTCCTTTAAGGGGGCTAATAAGAAAGATGGGGGCAGACTTTTTAGCAGGGCCCATTGTGACATCATAGGGGCTGGTGGTTTAAAACTAAGAAAGGAAATTTAAACTAGATAAAGAATTTTTTTTACACTGAGGGTGGTGAAACAGTGGCCAGGCTGCCCAAGGAGGTGGTAGATGCCTCATCCCTGGGAACAGTTCAGGTTAGAGTGCCTCTGAGCAACCTGATGTAGTTGAAGATGTCCCTGGCTGCTGCAGAATGGTTGGACTAGATGATCTTTAAGGTCCATTTCAATCCAAACCATTCTGTGATTTGATGAGTAGGAAGTCTCAGTTGTAAGGAGGACAACAAGTCATGTTGTCTATGTCTCTCACGATGAGTGTTCTGCCTGAACCTTAAACTGAGTGTTAGAGAGCAATGAGAAAAGGCACCCCAAGGGTCCATACTTCTCCTAAAGGTCTGCTGAAGGAGGAGATAGGCTGGAAATTGGAGTGGCCAAGCATGGAGGTGGGAAGCTGAATGAAGTAGATATCTGAGCAGGAATGGAAAAGGTGGGTTTAAAGTGAGAACGTGGGAAGGGCTGCTGCAAACAGTGGGTGGTTTTGCTTTGAGAGCAAGTTGCAAGTCTTAAATATTTGAGTTCCCAGAAGGTGTTGGAGAATAAAATAACTGGGGAAGAGAGCAGCATGCAAAAGCATCGTAGCTAAGGATGTTAACATAGCTGTCACCTACTTCTGAGCATGTGCCTGTTCTGCTGCTGAAAAAGAAGAGGTTACTCCCCTCCTGAGGGGAGGGGAGAGTGTGTTTTGTCATTGGAATGGGCTGCCCAGGGAGGGGGAGTCACCATCCCTGGAGGTGTTCAAGAAAAGCCTGAATGGGGCACTGAGTGCCGTGGTCTGGTTGATTGGCTAGGGCTGGGTGATAGGTTGGACTGGATGAGCTTGGAGATCTCTTCCAACCCAATTGATTCTATGAAAAAAAGTTTTTTTTTTGGTGGAAGAACAACAAGTCTCACACTTGTAAAAGTTGCAGAGATTTGGGAGAAACTTCCAAAGACAAATGTGAAAAGTCAAAGGCATTGAGGAGAGGAAGCCCCAGTCCAGTGGAGGTTTGGGCATTTGGGACATTGTGGCCAGCAAGACTAGAGCAGTGATTGTCTACCTGTATTTCACAATCACAGAAGCTTAGGGGCTGGAAGGGACCTCCAAAGATCATCCAGTCCAACCCCTCTGCCAGAGCAGGGTCACCTAGAACAGATCACACAGGAATGAATCCAGGGAGATCTTGAGTATCTCCAGAGAGGGAGACTCCACAACTCCCCCCAGGCAGCCTGTTCCAGTGCTCTGTCACCCTCACAGTGAAGAAAGATTTCCTCACATTTCCATGGAACTTTATCTGCCTTGACTTCCACCCATTGCCCCTTGTGCTGTCATTGGGCATCACTGAGCAGAGCCTGGCTCACCCTTTACATATTTATAAACATTAATGAGGTCACCTCTCAATCTCCTCCTCTCCAGACTAAAGAGTCTCAGCTCCCTCAGGCTCTCATAAGGAACTTTGACACTCATGGGGCCACGTATTGAGTACAGTCCTAGGTTCAGTTTGGGACATCTTAATACAAGAAGGACATTGAGGCACTGGAGTGTGTCCAATGAAGGGAAATGAAGCTGGTGAAGGGTCTAGAGTATGAGTCCTATGAGGAGTAGCTGAGGGAACTGGGGTTACTTAGCCTGGAGAAAAGGAGGCTTTGGGGAAATGAAGGGAGACCTCCCTCTCTACAACTCCTTGAAGGGAGGCTGCAGCCAAGTGAGGACTGATCTCTTTTCTGAACTAACAAAGTGATAGGAGAAGAGGAAATGTCCTCAAGTTGTGACAGGGCAGGTTTAGGTTGGATATTAGAAGAAAAAAAATATTTACCAAAGGAGTGGTTGTGTTGGAACAGGCTGCCCAGGAAAGTGGTGGAGTCACCATCTCTGCAAGTGTTCCATAATGTGTAAATATGGTGTTGAAGGACACGATTTAGTGATGGACTTGGCAGTGCAGGTGCTTGAACTCCATGATCTTGGAAGTTTTTTTCAGCCTTAGTGATTCAGTGATTTAAGATCCTCCTGTATGCACCCTGAGAGCTTTGCTTCAAGGGGCCAGATCTAGGTTACAGAATCACAGAATGACAAGGGTTGGAAGGGACTTTGAAAGCTCATCCAGTCCAACCCCCCCTAGCCAGAGCAGCATCACCTAGACCAGATCACACAGGAACATGTCCAGGTGGGTTTTGAGTATCTCCAGAGAGGGAGACTGCAAAACCCCCCTAAGATCCCTCAACTGTGTGTAGATCTCTGTGCATTGAGGATTACTCACATTTTTAAGGTGGCTTTGACTCAATTGTCACTCTTCACAAGCAGGACATAAGGAGGCTGAGAATCTTGGATGTCTTCTGCTGTGTGACAGTGTCATTTCAGGCAGGTGGGGATGGATGGGTTGTCAGTACCAGCAGCCACAACCTCATGGCTTCAGAAGAGCTCTGAAAACTCCTAGCAGCTGAGCCACCACCACCACATTTCCCCTCTCACTGCCAGTTTTCAGCCCGCAATCTCCGCTCCCAACGTGGCATTCATCTGAAGCATTCATTAAAACAGGGAATTATTTGCATCTTATTAGCATTATTACATGGAAATAAAGCTGCTGCTGGTTCTTCCCCTCCCTCTGTGTATCTTTCATCACCAGCCTTTATAAGTGCTCTGAATCCTGTTTGTTGTGTGACAAACTGGGCTGATAAATCTCGTTACTCACTTGAATGGCTGGGAGAACTCACTGCACATTACTGAATTTTGTGAATTATGTAATAAATGCATAATTAAAATGAAACCCAGTGCCTCTCCCAGAACCCTTACAAAATTCCCTTCCTGATGAATTACAGGGAAATATACATGGGTATTAAAATTTAAGCCTAATTATTTGGATTTATTTTTAATCAATATTTAATATGCTACCTATAAGTATCTCTGCGTACCCACAGCAGATCTACTGTGCTGGAAAGCACAGAAAGCATCTCTGTGTGTGTAAAGAGGAAGATGTTTGTTTGCATTGTGCTTCCTTATCTTAATATTTGATTACAGAAAGGAAAATTCTCCTGAGCATAGAATGGTAAAATGGTTTGGGTTGGAAGGGACCTCCAAAAGTCATCCAGTCCAGCCCCGCTGCAGTAAGCTGAGACAACTGTGTACAGTTCTGGA
>WBNM01001667.1:0-44898 GCA_013399055.1 Ramphastos sulfuratus
CAACCCCTGGCATCCTGGGATCTGTGATAAACTCAGGGGTTATCTCATGAGCAACTCAGTTCTCCATGGAAGAGGCAACAGGGAAGCAGAGTGGAAATCCAAAGGCAGACAAGGGATCACAGAATCACAGGAACATTCTGGTTGGCAAAGCCCCTCAGCATCACCAAGTCCACCCAGAACCCTACTCTACAAGGTGCACCCTAAACCATATCCCCAAGCACCACATCCCAACAACCTCTGAACACATCCAGGGTTGGTGACACCACCACCTCCCTGGGCAGCCTGTGCCAGTGCCTGACCACTCTTGCTGGGAAATTTTTTTCCTAATATCCACTCTAAAGCTGCCCAGTCACAGCTTGAGGCCATTCCCTCTTGTTCTAGCACTATTTACCTGTGAGAAGAGACCAGCACCAACCTCCCCACAACCTCCTTTCAGGTAGCTGTAGACCATCCTGGCTGTTGTCATCATTTCTTAGACAGTCCTTGAAGCCAAATCAGCACTGCCTGTCACTCTGGAGATGCCTTCCCAACTATAAGCATCTGATTTTTTCTTCCCCTTTTAAGACTCAACTTTCATAGAAGTTTCCCTTCAGTTCCACCTGTGACTTGGAAGGGGAGGAGAGGATTTCATGTCCACTTCACTTCCCACCATCAGCAAACATGAAAGAAGTTCAATTGCAAGCAAAAATTTGTTTCACAGCAGTTTTCTTGATCATTTCTAAACATTCTCAGATGTTTTAGCTAAAACTTCTCTTTCCATTCTGCATCAGCCACAAATCCAATGCCCAAGTTGTTGAGATGGAGAAGACTCCAGTGGGGCCTTAGAGCTGCCTTCCTATCCCTGAAGGGATCCTGCAGGAAGGCTGCAGAGAGACTTTTCCTGAGTGTATCTAGAGACAGGCCAAGGGGGAATGGTTTGAAGCTGAGGCAGAGCAGAGTTAGACTGGAGCTGAGGAAGAAGTTCTTCAATACCAGGGTGGTGAGACACTGGAACAGGCTGCCCAGGGAGGCTGTAGATGCCTTCTGCCTGGAGGTGTTCAAGGCCAGGCTGGGTGAGACCTTGAGCAACCTTGGGCTAGTGAGAGGTGTCCCTGCCCATGGCAGGGGGGTTGGAGTAGATGATCTCTGAGGTCACTTCCAACTTAAACCATTCTAGGATACATTCAATGAATGAAGCAAATCACTGAAAACATGGAACTGACTTTGCAGACACATAAAACAACTGAAGCCACAATGCAGATGAGACACAGTGGTGCAGGTTTATGCTGCACCTGATAGCTCCAAAGAGGAAGCTGACACAAGCAGGAGGCTCAGAAGCACCACTTGTAAATTACAAGTCTATTTCCAAACTATGGCTTGGCAGCTGTAACTAGCAGGGAGGGCTCCTGGCCCAGCAGTCAGTGCACAATGGTTCTTAGTCACACTGGCCCAGATCCTACACAAAGTGTCATTTTACCTTGCTGAACGCCTGGCAACACTTGGGGCCACTGCACTTCAAACAAACTAACCCAATTTGTAAGATGGGGCTTAGGTTTTGCAGCAGCAGATGCAGACTCTTGACAAATTAAGTCAATTGACTTTGTTAACCCTTCCACTACCTACCAAAATTTGCTTGCACAGAGCAAGCCTCACTAAATATGAAGTTCTTTAACCCAAGAAATAAGGTTTTACCCAATCTTTTCTTCCACAAAGCAAACTCTTTGCAGCATGTAGGCTTTCCTTCCTCCCCACAGGGCTGTTTGGGTTGCCATGCATCATCCAGGAGCAGACAGTGGCTACCATCTGCCCTGGCTCCTGTAATGGTATTTTTCTAATTCTGAGAGAAGCTATTAAAAACCTTCACGTGTACTACATCCATTTCATGTGTCAGCCAGCACTCTGGGGACCCTCAACCTCACTGGACCTCAGCTGACACTTGACCATATACAGTCTTGCTCCCCAAGTCCTGTGAAAGCATATTTTTGGGCAGAACTCAGAATAACCTCTCCAGCCATGATGCTGAACATTTTCAGCTGAGGCAGATTCACAGACTCAAAGTACACAGGCACAACAGAACCACCACTGAGTCAGTGTCCCTCCAGCCTGGGTGTGTGAGAACATCTCAGGGTTGTCTCAGACATGTTTATGGCTGAAGATGAGCTAATGTGTGCCAAGGTGGTCAAGAAGGTCCTGGCCTGGATCAAAACCAGTGTGGTCAGCAGGAGTAGGGCAGTGACCATGCCCCTGTGCAGGGCACTGGCAAGGCCACGCCTTGACTACTGGGTTCAGTTCTGGGCACCACANAGCCTCATCTACTCCAACCCCCTGCCATGGGCAGGGAACATCTCTCAACTACACTTGGTTGCTCAAGGCCTCATTCAGCCTGGCCTTGGACACCCCCAGGGCAGAGGCCTCCACAACCACTCTGGGTAATATCTTCCAGAGTCTCACCTCCTTGATACTGAAAAAGCTCTTCCTCAGCTTCAGCCTAACCCTGCTCTCCCTCAGCTTCAAACCATCCCTCCAGCCCTGTGGCTAGACACCCTTATGAAACACCCCCTAGATGTATCAAACACCCANGTAAATCGTTCCAGGGAGGGTTAGGTTGAAGATTAGGGAAACAGTGGTCAGGGATTGGCAGAGACTGCCCAGGGAGGTGGTGGAGTCCCCATGCCTGGAGCTGTTCAAGAAGCTGTAGCTGTAGCACTTTGGGACATAGTTTAGTGGCCCCAGTAGTTGAGTTATGGTTGGACTTCAGGATGTTAAAGGTCTTTCCCAACCTTAATGATTCTATGACTCCATGTGGATGAGAAAATGTTAACAGATCAACGGGACACTGGAGCAAAGCTTCTGTAAAATTCAAAGTAAGGTCACCTTCTCTCCCTGTGAAGCCACTAAAGAAGCACTTTGTGCAACGGATCTGCTTGCACAGCTACCACCTGCTAGACTGCTCACTCACCTAAAAGCTCTTCCCCATGTCAAGTCCTAAGTGTTCCTGCTCAGTGTTACCCAATACTTCATGCACAGAGAATTACACCTGCAGCCTGCTTGCCAGTGACAGGCTCCTTGTACATTCCAGTGTGACCTCACACAGGCAACCATGGAATGGCTCAGGTGGGACCTCAGAGATCACAGAATGACAGAATGGTTTAGGTTGGAAGGGACCTCAAAGATCATCCAGTTCCAATCCCCCACCATAGGGCAGGGACACCTCCCACTAGAACAGGCTGCTCAAGGCCTCCTCCAACCTGGCCTTGAACACCTCCAGGGAGGGAGCAGCCACAACCTCCCTGGGCAACCTGTGCCAGTGTCTCACCACCCTCACTGTAAAGAACTTCCTCCTAACATCTAGTTTCAATCTCCCCTCTGCCAGTTCAATCCCATTGCCCCTTGTCCTGTCATTGCAAGACTTTGTCAATAGTCCCTCCCCAGCCTTCCTGTAGCCCCCTTCAGACACTGCAAGGCCACTCCAAGGTCTCCTCAAAGCCTTCATTTCTCCAGGCTGATGAGCCCCAACTCTCGTAGCCTCATCTACTCCAACCCCCTGCCATGGGCAGGGAACATCTCTCAACTACACTTGGTTGCTCAAGGCCTCATTCAGCCTGGCCTTGGACACCCCCAGGGCAGAGGCCTCCACAACCACTCTGGGTAATATCTTCCAGAGTCTCACCTCCTTGATACTGAAAAAGCTCTTCCTCAGCTTCAGCCTAACCCTGCTCTCCCTCAGCTTCAAACCATCCCTCTAGCCCTGTGGCTAGACACCCTTATGAAACACCCCCTAGATGTATCAAACACCCACTGCACGATGCACTTCTGGCCAAGCATCACATTACCTACATCAGCAAGAGACTGGATACTTCTGAAGTGATCATCATCAATCCTGGCTGGAAAGCCCTCATGAAGTCATCTCAACTCTTCCATACTTCTATCCACCTTACACCCAGCTTGCTTGAATGCTTTCAACAGCCAACTCTTCAGCAAGTGGCTCTCACTGGTGCCCACACCATCACTTATCTGACAGCAAAGGCACACACACAGTGTGGGAGATGCCCTAAGCACTGTAACTCTTTGCTGCTGCTGCTAGACCCAAAAAAACCCAAAGAAAAAAAAAAGCTGAGCTGTTACAAAGTTCACTCTTTGCCAGCTCAAGTCTTATGTGAGCCGACAGTCCATGAGCTCCTGTGCTCTTTGCTTCACAACTTGTTTTTGGAACTGCACAACGAAATGAACAAATATCACTGCCCCTTACTCACTGACAGCCAGGAGCCAGCCAGCTATGAGCCCAGCTCTACAACATCACAAATGCTCCTTCCCTTCAGCAATGCCAGCCCAGCAGAGCAAGCCTCTCCAATTCAATTCCTGCCCTATTTGTGCTATTAGGGCTTTATTCTTTACAAACACATTATTTCCAGATGTTATTCCTGGACTGTGCCTTCTTTCCCCAGCCTCAACACTACACTGCATGCTTAATCTAGGAGATCTTCAGCTAAGGAAATTTTCTGCCCAGGGCTGGCCTGGATTCAAATCAGATTCATTTCACTGACCAGATGCAACAATCTGGGACACCGATTTCACACGCCCTGTGAAATTCCTAATCAGTCTTAGACAGCAACAGGTTTCCCAACACCGAAGGGCAGCAGTTCACAGGCTCCTCACATTGCTGCTCACTCACAGGACAGCAGAAGCTGCACAGCCCCAGGCACAGCACAAGCTCCTGCACGGCCGAGGCTTTGCTGCCCCAAAGACAACTCCTGCGACCACTTCTTGTGTCGTCTCCGGCACATTCTGTGGTCTCCGAGAGGCTGTGTGTGCTCCCCGACACACTGGGAGGAACATTAATAGAATCCGCGGTGCTTATCTGAGATGTGGTCACTGCCTGCACCCTGCCGAAGAGCAGCTCGGGGAGTTCCAAGGCAGCTCTGAACCCAAACACAGAAGCCGAGGAGACACTTCTGACCTTGCGAAAACCAACACACCCCCCCACCCCCCGGGAAATGTTTATGGTCCTGCTGCTATTTCAACAACCTCCAAGCACAAACCCAGAAGTTTTCCAAATCGCCCACCAAGCCCGTCCGGCCGCGCTGCCAGCCCAAGGCTTTATTTTGCTAATTAAGCTACTTAACACCCCGGTGCGAACTCGCCACGCCGAGCTGCTCGGCCGGAGCACGCCGGTAGCTCCCCGCACACCAGGTCCCTGCTCCAGACAGCCAGGCCAGGCAGGATGAGCTTAGATCAAAGCCTTCTGCCGCCGCTTTGTTTATAAACAAGCCGCCGCCGGTGCCGCAGGTACCGCTCTGCCCTCCCCCTCCATCACCGCCGGGAAATCCGCGTCCCCCCCTTCCCCCGCTCCGGGACACAGCAAGCCACCTTCTGGGCCCCCTCCCGGCCGCCGGAGGCTCGGTGGGGGCGCGGGGCAAACCTCATTGGGCGACAACGAAAGGAAGGGGCCGCCGGGCCGCTGCCCCCGGCCCCAGGCCCAGCTCCCGGTACCTGGTGCAGGGCTGTCAGCCCGTCCACGTTGGTGGTGTTGATGCGGGCGCCGCGGCCCAGCAGCCGCTTCACCTCCTCGGTGTCCCCGCTGGAGCAGGCGGCCAGGAAGACGGCGCCCTCCTCGAAGCGGACGCGGGACCCCCCGGCGCCGCGATGCCGGCCCCGGCCGCCCCCCGCCGCCACCGGCTCCTGCTCTGTCAGGGAGCCCTTCCAGCGCCGGAGCTGCTCGGCCCGCCGCAGCCGCGCCGACTCGGCCCGCTTCCCGCCCAGGTGCTCCGGCTCCGACATCGCCGCCGCCGCCGCACTGAGGCGCTGGGAGCGCGCCGCGCCTCAGCCGGGAGCGGGGCGCAGCGCCCCCGCCGCCATCTTCGCTACGCCGCCGCACCCGCGCTGACCGCGCCCCACGGCATCCCGGGACTTGTAGTTCCCGCGGGCGGCGCCGCACCTGCGGGCGGGGCGAGCTCGGCTGCCGCCGGACCTCGCGCACCTGGGCGCCGGCTGGACTACAGCTCCCAGCAGGCACTGCGCGGAGCCTGCCCGGCTAGCTCGGGGGTGTGAGGGGCCGGACCGCCCTGCCGTGCCCACGGGAAGGGGCAGGGAGAGTCGGGGCTGCTGCGATGCCTGTGTGGGGATGGGGGACGGTGGAGAGAGATCGGGGAGGGGGCGGTGTGAGACCCGCATTCCCTTTGCTGCGCTCTGCTGAGTCCCCCCAGCAGTGCTGGGGCAGCTCTGGAGTCCTCAGCACAGCACAGACAGGGACCTATTGGAGCAGGGCCAGAGGAGGCCACAGCAATAATGGCAGGGCTGAAAGGGCTCTGCTGTGAGACCAGGCTGGGAGAGTTCAGCCTGGAGAAGAGGAAGTTGTGGGGGGACTTTGTGCTCGTACGGGAGTGCATAAGAAAGATGGGGAAGGACCTCGTAGCCGGGCCTGGTGTGACAAGAAAGGGAGTGAAGGTTTAAACTAAGAGAGGCAGATTGAGACTGGAGAGAAGGGAGAAATGTTTGACACTGAGGGTGATGAGAGCCTGGCCCAGGTCACCCAGAGAGGTGGGAGCTGCCCCATGCCTGACACAGTTGCAGGTCAGATTGTTTGAGGCTCCAAGCACCCTGCTGTAGTTGGGAATGTCCCTGCTGTCTGCAGGGCAGTTTGGAACTAGCTGGGCTTTAAAGGTCCCTTCCAACACAAAGCAGTCTATGCTTCAATGATTCTATCATGTTCAACTCCCTTGCCACCTGTGACAGCTCTGGAGCTGGAAATGCATGACAGCAGTTGAAAAACATCTTCACCTCACTACAAGGACATTGAGGTGCTGGAGTGTGTCTAAAGAAGCACAACAAAGCTGGTGAAGAGTCTGGAGGATAAGTCCTATGAGGAGCAGCTGAGGGAACTGGAGTTGTTCTGCCTGGAGAAGAGGAGGCTGAGGGGAGACCTCATTGCTCTCTACAGCTCCCTGAAAAGAGGCTGTAGCCAGGTGGGGGTTGGTCTCCTCTCCTGAGGAATGAGCAATAGGACAAGAGGAAACAGCCTCAAGTTGTACAAGAGAGGCTTAGGTTGAACATGGAGAACAATTTCTCCCCCATGAGAGTTGTCAAGGCCTGGCTCAGGCTGCCCAGAGCAGTGNAGTTGCAGGTCAGATTGTTTGAGGCTCCAAGCACCCTGCTGTAGTTGGGAATGTCCCTGCTGTCTGCAGGGCAGTTTGGAACTAGCTGGGCTTTAAAGGTCCCTTCCAACACAAAGCAGTCTATGCTTCAATGATTCTATCATGTTCAACTCCCTTGCCACCTGTGACAGCTCTGGAGCTGGAAATGCATGACAGCAGTTGAAAAACATCTTCACCTCACTACAAGGACATTGAGGTGCTGGAGTGTGTCTAAAGAAGCACAACAAAGCTGGTGAAGAGTCTGGAGGATAAGTCCTATGAGGAGCAGCTGAGGGAACTGGAGTTGTTCTGCCTGGAGAAGAGGAGGCTGAGGGGAGACCTCATTGCTCTCTACAGCTCCCTGAAAAGAGGCTGTAGCCAGGTGGGGGTTGGTCTCCTCTCCTGAGGAATGAGCAATAGGACAAGAGGAAACAGCCTCAAGTTGTACAAGAGAGGCTTAGGTTGAACATGGAGAACAATTTCTCCCCCATGAGAGTTGTCAAGGCCTGGCTCAGGCTGCCCAGAGCAGTGGTGGAGTCCCCATCCCTGGAGGCGTTTCAAAGCTGTGTAGATGTGGTGCTGAGGGACAGGGTTTGGTGGTGACCTGGCAGTGCTGGGTTAAGGGCTGGAGTTGATGGTCTTCAAGGTCTTTTCCAAGCCAAACTGATTATATTCTTCTGTCATTCTCTGGAAGAGCTGACACAGAAGAGCTCTGTCACAGGAACCAGTCCAGATCCGTTCTGTCCAGCTGCCCCTGCTGCCCACGCAATTGCCAGTGAGGCAGCAAGGAGGGTCATAGAATCATAGAATGTCAGGGGCTGGAAGGGACCTCTCAAGATCATCTGGGCCAGACCCCCTGCCAGGGCAAGATCAGCTGTACCAGATCACACTGGAACACATCCAGACAGTTCTTGAATATCTCCAGAGAGGGAGATTCCACAGCCTCCCTGGGCAGCTGGTTCCAGTGCTCTATCACCCTCACAGTGAAAAAAATTCTCCCTCAGGTTCACATGGAGGATGCTGAGCTTCCAAAGAAATGGTTTGCCATTTTCCCTGCAGGTAAACCCAGA
Source organism: Ramphastos sulfuratus (assembly GCA_013399055.1). NCBI lineage: Eukaryota > Metazoa > Chordata > Aves > Piciformes > Ramphastidae > Ramphastos > Ramphastos sulfuratus. Next base: position 8,180 of record WBNM01001667.1, read on the forward strand.
GCCTGGCCACGCCTTGGCGAAGCTGAGCAGCGTTCAGGTGGCACCAGCCCAGGGAGCTCTGAGGTGAGGAGCAGAGGTCTTACCAGGACACGGTGACACCATTATTGTAGCCTCCAGGCCCAGCAGGTCTCCTGGCCTGCAGTGGCGAGCGATGTCGATGGGCCCGCAGGCTGCTCCCGTCCAGCTGTAGCTGCAGTAGCCAGGCGCGGCCGCTGTCGGAGGCGGTGTTTGTGCTGGCTCCGTTGCGCCTTCTCGGAGCCCCCTCTGGTGGCTGCAGCCTCCCGCTCGCAGCTCTGCGCTGCCTGCGCCGCGCTGCTCCGGCAGGGTGCTGAGGATCCACCCCGGTCACGAAGATGCTCAGAGGGCTGCAGCAGCTCTGTTAGGAGAGTTGGGGCTCTGCAGCCTGGAGAAGAGAAGGCTTCCAAGAGACCCTGGAGTGGCCTTCCAGTATCTGAAGAGGGCTACAGGAGGGCTGGGGAGGGACTATTGACAAGGTCTTGTCATGACGGGAGGAGGAGGAATGGGTTTGAACTGAAAGAGGGGAGATTGAAATTGGATGTTAGGAAGAAGTTGTTTGCAGTGAGGGTGGTGAGACACTGACACAGGTTGCCCAGGGAGGCTGTGGATAACAGAATCACAGAATATGATCAAAGATCACATTCTGTGATCCACAACCTCCCTGGAGGTGTTCAAGGCCAGGTTGGATGAGTCCTTGAGCAACCTGTTCTAGTGGGAGGTGTCCCTGCCTATGGCAGGGGGTTGGCACTGCATGATCTTTGAGGTCCCTTCCAACCTAAACCATTCTATGATTCTTACTCCTAGTGGTGTGGCTGCTCCTTCTCAAAAGAGTCCAGCACAGAGCCACAAAAATGGTGGAGTGAAACATCTTCCTTATGTGGAGGGCCTGAGAGAGACGGGGCTCTTGAGCTTGGAGAAGAGGAGACTGAGAGGTGACCTCATGAATGTTTATAAAGATGTTAAAGAGTGAGTGCCAAGAGGATGGAGCCAGGCTCTGCTCAGTGATGCCCACTGACAGGACAAAGGGCAGTGGTGGAAGCTGAAAGGTCCATGGAAACACGAGGAAAATTTTTTTCACAATGAGAGTGACAGAACACTGGAACAGGCTGCCTAGGGGGTTGTGGAGTCTCCTCTGGAGATATTCAGAACTCATCTGGATGTGTTCCTGTGTGATCACAGGATCACAGGAGCCTGGTGCTCCTGCTCTGGCAGGGGTGTTGGACTGGATGAGCTTTGGAAATCACTTCCAACCCCTAACACTCTGTGGTACAGAGCTGCCAAACAAAGGATTTGCCTCAAATTGCTGGTTAGAGGAAGCACAGCAGAGCACGGTGCTGAATGTCCTGGAGCAGCTGGTGCTGGCTCCTTATCCCTAAGGAAAAGCCAGCAGCTTTCAGCAGAGTATCAGAGAAAGCCCAGAAGGGCAGCACAGCAGCTCAGCTGATACCCCCAGCATGCACATTACTCAGAACCACTCTAATTAACAGCCGGGGCCACATTAAGGGCTATTAAATATTCATAGAAATACCAGATCACACTTCATTAACAGTCTCAAATTACAAAACTGGGCTTAGGAATTAGTATGGAAATGGTTCAGTGAATCAGAGAATGGTAGGGGTTGGAAGGGACCTCTGGAGATCACCCAGTCCAACCCCACTGCTAACACAGGCTCACCTGGATCAGGTTGTCCAGGCAGGTTTTGAAAGTCTCCAGAGAAGGAGACTCCACAACCTCTCCAGGCAGCCTGTTCCTCTGCTCTACCACCCTCAAAGTATAGAAGTCTCTGTGTAAGCTCAAGTGAAACCTTCTGTGTTCTAGTTTGTGCCCATTCTGGAAGAGCAGCAAGGATGAAGGCTTCACACAGTGTGAAACTCCTGGCAGCAGGGCAGTGCCTGCCTGCTGAATCCTGGAATCCTTGAATCACTTGGGTTGGAAATGACCTTTAAGGTCATGAAGTCCAACTGTTAACCCAGCACTGCCAGGTCATCATTAGACCATGCCTCAGCACCACATCTACATAGCTTTGAAACCCCTCCAGAGATGGGGACTCCATCACTGCCCTGGGCAGCCTGGGCCAGGCCTTGACAACCCTTTTGAGGAAGAGATTGTTCCTCGTGTTCAACCTCTACCTCCTGTTGCACAACTTGAGGCCATTTCCTCTTATTCTGCCACTTGTTCTGTGGAAGAAGAGACTAACCCCACCTGGCTCTAGCCTCCTTTCAGGGAGTTGTAGAGAGCCAGGTGGTCTCCCCTGAGCCTCCTTTTCTCCAGGCTGAAGCTCCTCATTTTCCTCCATCACTCCTCACAAGACTTGGGTCTGAAAGCAATAGGACAAATCAAGAACAGTAAATCAATCCAGAGTCACAAGTAAGAAGATACTGTCCTTGGCTGAGAGGCTGTGGGGTGCTGGAGATCCCTCAGCACAGGCTGCTGGTGCCCACAGGAGATGGGTTGTGTGCTGGCTCATGTTTGGTGTGCCCAACTATCACCTTCCTGTGCCTCCTATCAGCTTCTGTGTGGGATCACTGAGTCAGTGAGGAGCTTGCTGGGTCCATGCTGGACCAGGCCTGGAGCTCTGTAACTCTACATCCTTTGCTTCAAGAGCTTAATTATTTCTGACCATGTACCAGGCTGACAGGAGCCAGCAGTGTGCCCAGGTGGCCAAGAAGGCCAATGGCATCCTGGCCTGGATCAGCAATGGTGTGGCCAGCAGGAGCAGGCAAGTCATTCTGCTCCAGTACTCAGCACTGCTCAGGCCACACCTTGAGTCCTGTGTCCAGTTCTGGGTCCCTCAATTTAAGAAAGATGTTGAGGTGCTGAAGGTGTCCAGGGCAGACCTCATTGCTCTCTACAGCTGCCTGAAGGGAGGTTGTCTCCAGCTGGGGTTGGGCTCTTCTCTCAGGCACCCAGGGCCAGAACAAGAGGACACAGCCTCAAGCTGTGCCAGGGCAGCTTCAGGCTGGATGTTAGGAAGAAGTTCTTGAGAGCAAGAGATTGGCATTGGGATGGGCTGCCTGGGGAGGTGGTGGAGTCCCCATCCCTGGAGGTGTTTAAGAGAAGGCTGCATGAGGCACTGAGTGCCATGGATTAGTTAATTAGAAGAGTTAATTAGAAGGGTTAGGTGATAGGTTGGACTTGATGATTTTAGAGGTCTTTTCCAACCTGCTTAATTCTGTGATTCTTGCACAGCCAACTTCAGCTCATGGTTTTGTGAGCACTTTCCCTACCTGCCACGTGCTGATGAGGTGGGAGCCATCTCACTTCCCCTCACATCCAACGAGACCATTCCATGCTCCATGGAAACTGCCTGAGACAATCAGCTTTCCATGGTTCTAAACCATGCCTTTTATTTTCCTGACAGGAATTCTGCCCGGGTGTATTTGGAGAGGTTTCTGCATTTCTCTGGACTCCTGGGCTGAGCTCATGGATGCTGAGAAGCCTTGCACAGCTACACCTCCTGAGAGCTGGCTGGAGATCACACAAGCAGCGATCCCAAACCCCCTGGCATAGGAACTGTGGCTGCCAGGACACAGAGCTGCTTTGCAGGGCTCTGCCTGTGTCCCAGCCTGAGCTGATGGGGCAGTGCAGGCTTCCTGGAGACTGTCATGTGAGCTTCCTGCCAACAGCCTCCACTCTGCAGCCATCATAGCCAGAAGCATGGCAGCCCTAGTCCAGAAAATGGAATATATGCACCCCAAACAGGCTGCCTGGGAGAGGAGGCTGCTGACTGTGACTCCCAACCTTTCACCATCCTGCCATCATCTTGGACACCCTGTGTGACACATGAGGCTACAGCTTCACCATCTCTGCTTCCCTGCAGTCCATTCCTTCAAACTCAATCCAGAGTTGGCTTCCTCCAATTCCAACAATGAGTTTCTGAACAAAGAATCATTGCTCCAGGTCTGCTCCTGGGATGATCCAGATGAGAATATGTGACTCAGCTGTGCATCTTCTGGCTCCTGAGCAAACCCCATGGCTGTGTGCTCCCAGCAGCTGAGATCTTTAAGGACCAGTTTCCTTCTTTTCAGTCTCTGAATTTCCTTTAGCTTCTCTGTTAGCAATAACAGCTTTGATTATGAATCACATTTTGAGGATGCAAAGGGATCATAGACTCATATGGTCACAGAATGGTGGGAGGTGGAAGTGACTTCTGGAAATCATTGAGTCCAACCTGCTTCCCAAAGCAGGATCACCTCTGTCAGGTCATAGGGGAATGCATCCAGGTGGAACTTGAAAGTCTCCAGAGAAGGAGACTCCACAACCTCTCTGTGCAGCCTGCTCCAGGCCTCCAGCACCCTCACACCAAAGAAGTTTCTCCTCATGTTGAAGTGGAACTTCCTGGGTTGCAGTTCATGTCCATTGCTTCTTGTCTTGTCATAGGACACTCCTGAACAGAGCCTGGCCCCTGCTTCTTGACCCCCACCCTTCAGATATTTGTGACCATTGATCAGATCCCCTCTCAGTCTTCTGTGCTCCAGGCTAAACAGCCCCAGGGCTCTCAGCCTTTCATGATCTAGATTTGGTCTTCTCCCTCACCTCTGCCAGCAGGCTGTTTATCTGAAGTTACCATCCATATTTGTTCCTTGGTCCTTTTATGTTCACTGTAAAATAATTTTACCCCTGGCCACGAGAGCCATGCAGGAATTGGACATCTGGTGAGCTCCCCTCTTGGAAGGTTTTGATGGCCCTGACATTATCCTCTGAACACTGCTGGATTTGTTTCAAGTCCTTAACAGTGTTTTTGATGCCTTGGTTTTGGTCACCCCTTATGGCACTGTTGGTACTAGTCACTGTTCCAGGGCACTAACTTCATCCTCCCTGTGACCATTGCAAGGAGTCTGGCCATGTCAGACCCTGGTGCCTTTAAACCAAAAGAGGGAGACTCAGACTGGAGAGAAGAGAGAAATGTTTTACCTTGAGGGTGGTGAGAGCCTGCCCCATGTTTCCCAGAGCAGTAGAGTTGTTCAGGCTGGAGAAGAGGCCGAGGGGAGACCTGGCCCTGGAGGGAGGTTGGAGCAAGGAGGGGCAGCCTTCTCTCCTTAGTGGCAAGTCATAGGAGCAGAGGAAATGGTTCCAAGCTGCAGCAGGGGAGGCTCAGGCTGGATGCTAGGAAATACTTTTTCATAGAGAGGGTTCTCAAACATTGGCACAGGCTGCCCAGGGCAGTGCTGGAGTTACCATCCCTGGAGGTGTTTAAACAGCTGTGAGCCTGGTGCTTAGGGACATGGTTTAGGATTGACCCTAAACTGTGTCAGAGGTTGGACTGGATGAGCTTGGAGGTCTCTTCCCACCGGATGTTGTCTGTGATCCCGAGAGATGCCCCATCCCTGGAACCATCCCAGGACAGGTTGTTTGGGACTCTGAGCAACCTGCTCTAGTTGCAGCTGTCTCTGCCCACTGCAGGGGGTTGGTTACCCTGTGCCAGGCCGAGTAGGCGCTGGATCCATGTTGGGACTAAAAGCGGAGCAGGTAAAATCCTCAGTCAGAGGCGGCTGGTTGGGAGCTGCGGGAGCTGCGGTGCCGCAGCCGGTGACCGCTAGGTGGCGCTGCACCCACGGCTCAGCCCCCAGCCCCAGGCCAACTCCCCCCAGGCTCCTGTAGCCCCCCCGGCGCTGCTGGGCGCCGCTGCGGAGCCACAGGGAACGGACGGCAAAGCCAGCGCCGTGCTGCAGGCTCCGAGAGACACCTGTCTGCTGCTCGGGGAGGATATCGGGAGGGAGCTTTGGGCGCTCTGTCCTCCACAAACGGTGAAGGTGGCATCCGAGGTGCTCCGAGGGCACTGGCTTGTGCCACACTCACTGCAGATCGCAGGATCACACATCCCAGGATGTCAGAGGTTGGAAGGGACCTAAAGAGCTCATCCAGTCCAAGCCCCCTGCCAGAGCAGGACCAGACAATCCAGCTCAGGTCACACAGGAACACATCCAGACAGGCCTGGAAAGGCTCCAGAAAAGGAGACTCCACAACCTCTCTGGGCAGCCTGTGCCAGGGCTCTGGGACCCTTCCNCCAGGACCCCGCTGGCTTTCTTGGCCACAAGGGCACATTGCTGTGCCATGGATGTTATCCAGCAGCACTCCCAGGTCCCTTTCCACAGGGAGTCCTGGTGGACTCCCAGATGGAGTTGTGCACTTCACAAACCTGGTCTCCTCCTCTGGCCCCCTCCAGAGCAAACAGCCTCAGAGCAAACAGCCTCAGAGCAAAGTCAGCATTTGCAGCAGGGGACCCCACATTTGGGATGCAGGGACTCTTCCTGAAGCTGATGGTTGGCTTCCAATACAGCCACTCCACCTTCTCTGGAGAAAAGAAGTAGAGATGTGCCAGCCTCTGAACCCTCACATCTGTGGGAAGCCAGCTGGAGGGGGCAGCTCTGTCCAGGTCTGCTGGAGGCTGACATCTGCAGCACCATCTCAAGCACTGCATGTTCAACATCCTCTGAGTCATCTGGCAGAGGTTTCCCAGCCTCCAGGGCGAAGGATGCTCACCCCCTCATGCTGTGATGATGTCAGTTCTGGGCTATGTCTCAAACTCTCTATAAGGCCTCAGGAAACCCTGAGAAATGTCCATCATCATTGTGACCAACTGCAGGGGTGATGTCAACATGCTCATGTCACCCTCCTCTTCAGTGTGCCAATGTGCATTTGTAGACTCAAAATGGTTTGGGTGGGAAAGGACCTTAAAAGTCCATCTAGTTCCAAACTCCCCTGCACTCAGCAGGGATATCTGTAGCTAGAGCAGGTTGCTCTACCCCAACCAACCTGACCTGCAATGGTGCCAGGGATGGGGCATCTCTGGGCAACCTGGGACAGACTCTCACTACCCTCATTTTCAAACATTTCTCCCTTCTCTCCAGTCTCAATCTGCCTCTTTTAGTTCCAAACCGTCTCCCCTTGTCCTGTCACAACAGACCCTGCTCAAAAGTCTGTCCTCAGCTCTCTGATCACCCCTTTGAGCACTGAAAGGCCACCAGAAGGTCTCCCTGGAGCCTCTCCTCTCCAGGCTGAACAACCCCAACTCTCTCTCAGCCTGACCTCACAGCAGAGTCCTTCCAGCACTCAGAGCCACAACCACTGTGGCAGCTGTAATGCCCCAGTCAGAAATGCAGCAGTGCCCTGCCAGCTAAACCTGCACCTTCCCTCAGTTAGCATTCCTAGTGCCAGCTCTTCCTGATGTCCCTGACTGTGAGGTGACCTCCTGTGCCCTGAGCTGTTGGATGGGCCATGCCCAGGGTCCTTCAGGTCAGCTCTGCTCTACTTGCCTGTGCTTTGTTGTGGGCTGGGTTCCTACAGCAGGTGCATCCACACTGTGCACAGCCACCATGGCAGTGTGGCTCCTCTCCCATAAAATCCATCCCTGCTGCACACAGGACCTGAGCAGCACATTGCCCTCATGATCCTCATCCCCTTCCTGTGTTCCAGGCCTTGGTTCAGGACCAGGAATGTCTTCAGGGCATAATTACTGTTGAACCTGGTGCCAGTTTTCCAGGTCCAAAGGAAGCAACTCCCTGCTGCTGCCCTCCCAAGGAGAGCTCTCTCCTCCCTTCCTCCCGATTTGAGGAGTGCACTCCCAGCAGCCAGAGCAGCCTGGGCTCCTCAGCCACCCAGAGCAGCCTGGGTTCCTCAGCCACCCAGAGCAGCCTGGGTTCCTCAGCCACCCAGAGCAGCCTGGGCTCCTCAGCCACCCACAGCAGCCTGGGCTCCTCAGCCACCCAGAGCAGCCTGGACTCCTCAGCCACCCAGAGCAGCCTGGGCTCCTCAGCCACCCAGAGCAGCCCGGGTTCCTCAGCCACCCAGAGCAGCCTGGGCTCCTCAGCCACCCAGAGCAGCCTGGGCTCCTCAGCCACCCTGCAAACAGGCTGCCTGCCCTAGGCAAGCTGCTGTGACTCAGAGGGCAAGCAGAGGGAATGGTTTCCCACACCCCAGAGAGCAGCAGGCAGCCCCTGCTGGCAGCCTCTCCTGGCAACTGCCTTTTTCTTTAATGCCTGCTTCCATTTTTCTGGTAGCAAGAGGCCAGCCCAAGCATGAGAAGGTCAATGGGAGCTTTGCTAACTGCCTCTTGGCCTGGCTTGACAATCCTGTCCACAGCACAGCTACTGGGAGCACTGCAGCATCCAGTCTCTCTCCATCCCTGCCTCTACAGTTGCTGGCAGCTCCTTGTGCATCACAGGTGCCTCAGGGACTCCCGAAGCAGAGCTTAAGCTGGGACCAGCTGCAGACACTTGCAAAACCATTCTCTTCTCCTGGCTTCTCCTTCTGGAGCTCCCTGTGGAGCTGCTCTGGAAAGAGCTGCCTTCTGCTGGCCTCCAAGTCCAGCTGATGGAGTGCTGATGGACTGAGTGATGTGAAAAGTGCTTGAGAAAGGGAAGATTCTTTCTTTGTCCAGTGCCACCTGGTTCCTGTCCCTGTGTGGGGTTGGCTGGGGACTGGGGAGGGTTCTCTCCTTGCAGCCAGGTTCTGTGACAGAGGAGGATGATGTCTGGGTGGAGGATGCTTCCCAGGAGGATGAAGGGTGGGAGTTTGCACCTCAGCAAGCTGAGGATCGAACAAGGATGAGCACAAGGGAATGCCCAAACTCCAACTGGGGCTGCAGAGTCCTGTAGGGTCAGAGCACACAGCAGCACCCAGGGTCTGATAGTTGGTGCCAGGTCACAGTGCAGGGCTTGCCCAGGGACCCAGCTCAGTTTTTCACAGGTCCTGTGACTTCTTCAATGTCCAAATGGAGACCAGTGACAAGTGGTGTCCCTCAGGGGCCAGTACTGGGACCAGTGCTGTTTAACATCTTTGTTGGCCATATGGACAGTGGGATTGAGCTGCCCTGATCAAATTTATGGATGACACCAAGCTGTGTGGTCTGACTGACACTCCATGCTCTGAACACCTTTGTGGCCTCCTCTGGATCCTTCCCCATCAGCTCCAAGTCCTTCCTGTGTTGAGGCCCCCATATCTGGACACAGCCCTTCAGGTGAGATCTCAGGAGAGCAGAGGGGCAGGATCTCCTCTCTCCATCTCTGCCCATGCTGCTTTGGATGCAGCCCAGGCTGCCCTTGGCCTTCTGTGCTGCCAGTGCCCATTGCTGGCTCCTGGCCAGCTTCTCCCCCACCAGCAGCCCTAGGTCCTTCTCTGCAGGGCTGCTCTAGATCTCAGCCATCCCCCAGCCTGGACTGGCACCAAGGATTGCCACGACCCAGCTGCAGGACCTTGCACTTTGCCTTATTGAACTTCATGAGGGTCTCCTGAGCCCACTTTCCCAGCCCGTTTAGGGTGGGTGGGATGAGGAGGGATCCGGTGGGGTTCCCTGCGGCATGGGGCTGAGGTCCCCGAGGCCGCCGCGGGGCCAAGATATCCCCAGGACCAGGCGAAGCATTCCCGGTGGCGGGGCCGGGGACAGTGCGTGGTGGCAGCTCCCCCGCCCGTCCCCCGCTGGCCGTGCCCCTGGGGCGGTGGCCGCCGTGACATCAGCCCGGGCTGGGGCCGAGCGCAGCGCCGCCGCCGCCCCGCTCCCGCCTTCTCCCGCCGCGCACAAAACCCCCGGGCGGCCACCGGCCCCAGCCCCGCTCCCGACACCGGCACCGGCACCGCACAGCCCAGCCCAGCTCCAGCTGCAGGTAGGTGCTGGCCGGGACCCGCGGAGCTGAGCGGAGCCGAGCCCCTCCGAGCCCCCTCCCACGGGTCACCGCTGCAGAGCCCCCGGGGCTGCCGCTGCTCCCGGGCCGGGGGACCGGCTCCCTTCCGTCCCCGAGCTGCTGCGTCCTCTCTGCATCCCCAGCCCTACCGCGGGACTCCCGACTGTGCCCCCGGGGCGGTGCGGGGCCGGGGCAGGGGCACGGCCTGTGCCGTGTGCCCGTGGGGTGCGCGCGGTTTGCGTGTGCCCCGGCGGGGCAGGAAGCGGTGGCAGCACCGCGCACATGTCGCTCTGCGGAAGCTGAAGCGCTTGAACTCCGCTGACCCGTCTGAGTGCGGGCATGGGCACGGCGTGGGCACTGCCCACCGCTAGACCTTCTGCTGGTGTTGGTTGTAACCCTGTCGTGACACTGCTGTGCCCTCTGCAAAGGGGCATCTCAGGGCGGTGCTCTCGGTCTGGGCAGAGAGGAACTCCAGTGACAGAGAACTCTCAAGCTGCCTTTGTGTACACAGCCTGGGAGTGGCGTGGCCAGCAGGCAGTGTTGGCCCACAGCATGGCACAGATGGTGAGAGCTCACCCACAGCCATGTGGCACAGGGCTCAGTGGTGCTGGCCTCACGCTGGGTCCTTCCCTGGTGCAGCAAACCCCAAGGGATGGCAGCAGAGGTAGCACCTGGCTGTGCTCTTCGGGAGCTGTAGAGTAGATAAGCTGTGGGTGAAGATCGTTCTGGACCTGAAACTCNTATCTGGACACAGCCCTTCAGGTGAGATCTCAGGAGAGCAAAGGGGCAGGATCTCCTCTCTCCATCTCTGCCCATGCTGCTTTGGATGCAGCCCAGGCTGCCCTTGGCCTTCTGTGCTGCCAGTGCCCATTGCTGGCTCCTGGCCAGCTTCTCCCCCACCAGCAGCCCTAGGTCCTTCTCTGCAGGGCTGCTCTAGATCTCAGCCATCCCCCAGCCTGGACTGGCACCAAGGATTGCCACGACCCAGCTGCAGGACCTTGCACTTTGCCTTATTGAACTTCATGAGGGTCTCCTGAGCCCACTTTCCCAGCCCGTTTAGGGTGGGTGGGATGAGGAGGGATCCGGTGGGGTTCCCTGCGGCATGGGGCTGAGGTCCCCGAGGCCGCCGCGGGGCCAAGATATCCCCAGGACCAGGCGAAGCATTCCCGGTGGCGGGGCCGGGGACAGTGCGTGGTGGTAGCTCCCCCGCCCGTCCCCCGCTGGCCGTGCCCCTGGGGCGGTGGCCGCCGTGACATCAGCCCGGGCTGGGGCCGAGCGCAGCGCCGCCGCCGCCCCGCTCCCGCCTTCTCCCGCCGCGCACAAAACCCCCGGGCGGCCACCGGCCCCAGCCCCGCTCCCGACACCGGCACCGGCACCGCACAGCCCAGCCCAGCTCCAGCTGCAGGTAGGTGCTGGCCGGGACCCGCGGAGCTGAGCGGAGCCGAGCCCCTCCGAGCCCCCTCCCACGGGTCACCGCTGCAGAGCCCCCGGGGCTGCCGCTGCTCCCGGGCCGGGGGACCGGCTCCCTTCCGTCCCCGAGCTGCTGCGTCCTCTCTGCATCCCCAGCCCTACTCCGGGACTCCCGACTGTGCCCCCAGGGCGGTGCGGGGCCGGGGCAGGGGCACGGCCTGTGCCGTGTGCCCGTGGGGTGCGCGCGGTTTGCGTGTGCCCCGGCGGGGCAGGAAGCGGTGGCAGCACCGCGCACATGTCGCTCTGCGGAAGCTGAAGCGCTTGAACTCCGCTGACCCGTCTGAGTGCGGGCATGGGCACGGCGTGGGCACTGCCCACCGCTAGACCTTCTGCTGGTGTTGGTTGTAACCCTGTCGTGACACTGCTGTGCCCTCTGCAAAGGGGCATCTCAGGGCGGTGCTCTCGGTCTGGGCAGAGAGGAACTCCAGTGACAGAGAACTCTCAAGCTGCCTTTGTGTACACAGCCTGGGAGTGGCGTGGCCAGCAGGCAGTGTTGGCCCACAGCATGGCACAGATGGTGAGAGCTCACCCACAGCCATGTGGCACAGGGCTCAGTGGTGCTGGCCTCACGCTGGGTCCTTCCCTGGTGCAGCAAACCCCAAGGCTGCCTGGGGGATGGCAGCAGAGGTAGCACCTGGCTGTGCTCTTCGGGAGCTGTAGAGTAGATAAGCTGTGGGTGGAGATCGTTCTGGACCTCAAACTCTCCTAATTTTCTCCTCTCATGGCAAAGCCTCCAGATGTCTGATCTGGCATAGCTGCATCTCCTGGGGCAGTTCTTTCATTTCTCCATGTGATGCCAAGTGTTTTGCCATGTCCCAGTGCTTGCCAGCCTCAGGACCCTGTTCTCTTGCTCACCAGTTTGGCACCACTGTGTCACAACTGCCTTCCATTTATCCTCATTTACACTGTTGGCAGCCCAGAGCCTGCTCACACCCAGCTGGTTACATGGCAGGACAGAGCAGGGACAATCCTGGTGTGCCTTGTGTGGGGTTATTTGCCTTGTGCCCAGGTGATGTGACAGATGCTGCTGGCCTGGGCAGAGGCCCCCATGGGCCCAGTTGCAGTTACTGCTGCTGAAGCTCTGTCCTGGTGATTTCCCACAGGGCGTTCTGTGTGTCACAGAATCACAGAACTAACCAGGTTGGAAAAGACCTCTGAGATCATCCAGTCCAACCTAGCACCTAACACCTTCTAACCAACTCACTCATGGCACTCAGTGCCTCATGCAGCCTCCTTTTAAACACCTCCAGGCATGGGCACTCCATCACCTCCCTGGGCAGCCCATCCCAATGCCAATCTCTCTTGCTGTCAAGAACTTCTTCCTAACCTCCAGCCTGAAGCTGCCCTGGCACAGCTTGAGGCTGTGTCCTCTTGTTCTGTCCCTGATTGCTTGGCAGAAGAGCCCAACCCCACCTGGCTACAACTTCCTTTCACGTAGTTGTAGAGAGCAATAAAGTCTCCCATGAGCCTCCCCACGAGCTGGTTCCTCATCTGCTGAGGTTCTTCCTCCTTTAGATTCTGAGTTGTTTGATGGCTGCAGCAGCTGCCCTCTGGCAGGTGGTAATCAGACTCCAGGGTGTTCTGCTGTGGTTTCCTTCCCTTTGCCTCATCTCCTTGCCAGGCCACCTGCCTGGACTGCTGTGAGCATGGTCAGGAGGGAAATTTGTACAGCACTGATGATGCTTCTCTGCCACCTGCCTGTATCAACCCTCACTGGGAAAAAAACCTCACACCCTTTTGCACTGACCAGCGTGAGGCTCCTGTTCTTCAGTCATGTTCTCCAAGCACAAAGTGATGGCTCTGAAATTCATTACTACCCAGAGCAGGGCAGCAAAGATGACAAAGGGTCTAGAGCACAAGTCCTGTGAAGAGCAGCTGAGAGAACTGAGATTGTTTAGTCTTGAGAATAGGAGGCTGAGGGGAGACCTCCTTGCTCTCTACAGCTCCCTGAATGAGGCTGCAGTGAGGTGGGGGTTGGGCTCTTCTCACCTCTAGTATGAGGTGATGGAGCCAGAGGAACTGTCTTTGGGGTGGACACTGAGAAGTTCTGCTTCTGCCATACTTAGAATGATAGAATCGTAGAATGNTTACCTGCCTGGCTCAGACACAGGAGCTCAGTTTAACACAAGTGGGCTCAGAAAACACTTCAGGAAGCACCACCATGTTATGACCTGTTTGTTATGGACACATCTGCACTTGGAAGGAGACCTCTGAATGCAGCTGCACCCTTGGAGAAGAGAGTGGCATCAGTGGTGGAAAACTTGTGCATGCAGCTCCATGAGCAAAGGCTGCAGATAAAGAGGCTGCAAATAAAGATGAAAGCAAAGATGAAGTTGGGGCTTTTGAGGGAGACTTCCACTCCCTTCCTATCAAGCTGACATCATATCAAAAGAGAACAAAGAAACGGATGAAGCACAGACCCTGCACAGCCCAGGGAGGGGCTCTAGACTTCCCTGACAGTTTTGTGGATGAAGATGAAGACAAAGAGAGCTTTGGGGCAGCACAGTGATGGAGAGAAAGGTTTAGATTTGACCCAGGGCCATCTGAGTTGTCAGGGCTGGCCTCAGACAGCACTCACACAAAGTCTGTCCCTGCCCCCAGGAAAGGCTGAACTGAGCCCTCTGAACTGTCTGCAGATATTCAACATGTCCAAGGCAGTTGCCGTGAGGCTGGTGTTGGGCTCTTCCCCCAAGTTACTGGAGAGAGGGTGAAAGGAAATGGGTTTAAGTGTGTCAGAGGAGGGTTAAGTTGGAGGTGAGGAAAAATGTCTTTGCTGGAGGAGTGGTCAGGGATTGGCAGAGGCTGCCCAGGGAGGTGATGGAGTCCCCATGCCTGGAGGTGTTGAAGAAAGCTGTGCCAATGGCTCTTGGGGACAGGGTTTGGTGCCCATGGTGGTGCTGGGTTGCAGGTTGGGCTGGATGACCTCAGAGGGCTTTGCCAACCAAGATAATTCTATGATTCTGTGATTTTAATAGAACATCTGGGCAGATGTGTCAGAAAGGTGTTCCAGCTGTGGCAAGAGCTCAGATGGTTGAGCTGGCATCCTGGTGGCTGCAGGTGGAGTTCACTGGAAGGTGGAGGGGCAGAAGCTGTGCTGCTCTGGGAGCTCCTGTGGCAGTGGAGCTGTGTTCACAGGGTGCTTGGTGCAGCCTTAGCTTCAGTAGTTAAGGACCAGCTGTGGCACCAGCACATTGATCTTCCTACACTGAGGTGCTGGAGTGGGTAGAGAGAAGGGCAGTGAAGCTGCTGGTGGGTTTGGAGGGCAGGTCTGACGGGGAGAGGCTGAGGGAAGTGGAATTGTTTAGCCTGGAGAAGAGGAAGCTAGGAGGAGACCTCACTGCTCTCCTCAGCTCCCTGGAAGGAGGTTGGAGTGAGGCTGTGTCAGCCTCTTTTCCCAAACAACTAATGACAGGGCAAGAAGGAACAGCCTCGAGTTGCACCAGGGGAGGTGTGGGATGGATGTTAGGAAAAATTTCTTTTCCTGCATGTGGTCAGGGGTTGGAACAGGCTGCCTAGGGAGGTGGTGGAGTCCCCATCCGTGGAGGTCTTAAAAAAATGAGTAGCTGTGGCACTCTGGGACATGGTTCAGTGGTCCTGGAGGCGTGGGGTAGAAGGTTGGACCTGATGATGTTGGATGTTTACCAACCTTAATGATTCCATGAGTCTCTGATTGCAGCCCACTCCAAGGAGGGGTGCCCCTGTGTTCCTACCACTGGATGCCTTGGCTTCATCTGCCTGATGCTTCCCCTTGCAGCCATGGGCACCATTCCAAAGCACCAGGACATGCTGGTTACATACTGGTTTATGCCTGGTTGTTGGTGTAGCTTTAGGCTGCCTCCCAGCCTGGTGCACAGGAGCCCATCAGAACCGTGGGTGGGTCTGTACCAAGCATCTGCCCCTGTGCACTGTGCTGGTGCAAAGCCAGCCACTGGCAGCAGAGGTAACCTCCAAGAGGTGCCAGGCTGCTGGGGTTCTGCACACACCCAACCTGTGTCAGTGTGCCCAGCACTGCAGCTGTTGAGAACAAGTTAGCACCTGAGACCTCATCCAGAGTGGATGATGGACTTGGCACAGAGGATGCTGTCTGTAAGGGTCTGCTGATGCTTGCCATGGAGGTCATAGAATCACAGGATTGGAAGTGACCTCAAAACTCATCCAGTGCCAACCCCCTGCCATGGGCAGGGACACCTCCCACCACCACAGGTTGCTCAAGGCCTCATCCAGCATGGCCTTGAACACCTCTAGGGAGGGGACATCCACAGCCTCCCTGGGCAACCTGTGTCAGTGTTTCCTCTCAACAATTTCTTCCTTCTCTCCGCTCTTAGTCTTCCCTTTCCCAGCTCAAAGCCATTGTCCCTCATCCTGGCACTCCCAGCCCTTGTCAAAAGTCCCTTCCCTGCTCTCCTGGAGCCCCTTCAGGTATTGGAAGGCTGCTCTGTGGTTGTCCTGGAGCCTTCCCTTCTCCACAGCTTCTTTGGGGAACCTCTTTCAGTGCCTCACCACTCTCAAAGTGAAGAATTTCTTCCTAATGTCCAGTCAAAATCAAGCTTCTCCCAGTTGTGGTACATGGATCTGCATGAGGGAGGAAATCATCTTGTGTTTTAGCAGCCCTGGGTGTCTCCATGTCTGAGCTCAGTGAGGTTTTTGGCCACAGGACAGTGACCTCCTGTGTTTCATTCTGCCAGTAGTGCCATGGAGAGGTGGGACTGTGGTCAGAAAGTGTTGCAATTAGCCAGAACATGGTGCTCAGCTGCTGCTGCAACCTGCACTGAGAAAAGCACTGCAAGGGCTGTGAACCTGTCTGGAAGGAGTCACTGGTGAGGAAATCAGGATGTGGCTCTGTCTCCATGGCTGCTGTAAGGATTTCACTTCTGAGGTGGCTGCTGCAGGTCCCAGGCTCCATGAGCAGAGTGGTCCCTGGCTCCATCAGCTGGGTGCTCCCAGGCTCCATCAGCAGAGTGCTCCATGAGCAGGATGCTTCCCTGCTTCCTCCCTCTGCTGATGCTGCCCTGTACACAAGCTGCTTTTTGGTCTCTCCTGTGCCCTGCCAGGCTCTCAGCACCTGCCTGTGGCTATTGTGGACTCAGAGGCAGTGCCCAATGACTTGAACCTTGTCTCAGGCTCTGTCTGTGCCCAGCTCTCACAAGCCCAAATACCTCCAGGACAAGCTCATTTTCATGCTCTCTCTGCACAGCAGATCCACCCTGGTGCATGCCAGGAGGTCTTGCTGGGATGTGGCCTTGCTGGGGCTGCCCCTGTGCTGTTGAGTACATCATGGTGAGGGGCACCTGCTGCAATCAGAGTGACTTTGTTTACAGTGCGTGGAGGGGGCATCTGCAGCCCTCCCAGGGTGGGTGGAGGAAAAGAAGCAGCAAAAGGGCTTGAACTCGTCCTGTGGCAAATATAGAATCATGGAATTGTTTGGCTTGGAAAGACTTTTGAGATCTTGGAGCCCAACCCTTAACCCAGCAGTGCCAGGGCACCACTAAACCATGCCCCTCAGCACCGCAGCTCCTTGACTTGGGAACCCCTCCAGGGATGGGGACTCCACCACTGCCCTGGGCAGCCTGTGCCAGGGCTGAGCATGACAGCATTGGTGCTGCTTGAGGCCACTTCCTCTCGTGCTGATCAGATGAGCTTCCCCCAGAAGGACTTTTTCTCCTTTCAGGCAGCTCAGAGGAAGTTGTCCCCACTGCCAGTGTCAGGGCCGGAGGGGTGAACCCTGCTGTTTGGGACAGAGCTCCTCCTCCACTGCTGCTGTAAAGGAGGGAAGGGAGTGGAGGCAAAGGGGAGCAGCTGGCTCCAAATCCTGCCAGGCAGCTTGTCCCTGAGCTTACCTGCAGGTGCCATGGAGCAGGGAGTGATGGCAGAGCTCTGGGGCATTTTTGGTGAGGCTGCCCACGAAAAAGGGCTGGAGAGTCCCAGAGATGGGGCCTGCCAGCTGCTGTGTTTGGGAAGGGATAGAGGACTCAGAGGAATTGTAGCCAGGCCAGCGTTATTCCTGCCTGAGGGGCCTGACACTGGTGGGCATGGGTGCAAAAGGGACTGGTAGGCTCCTGTGCCATGCTGGCATGGGCATTGCTGCTGCATGGGCTGCCTGGGGGATGCTGCTGGATGCTTTTGCTCTCCAAGGAAAGTCCTGCCCCAGATCTGGCCTTTCCCTTGTGCAGGGGGAAAAACAAGCTCTGGAGAGAAACACTTTGTGTCCTTTTAAGGCAATCCAAGGCTGGGGCTGGAAGGCACAGTCTGAAAGGGAGGGATTTGGCAGGGGCTGGGCAGCGGTGGGGAGCGCAGCCTGCAGGCAAGAGGCTTCCAGGCTGCTGTGATCACATCCCGCACACAGCTCCTGCAGTCCCTGCAGCCTCTCCAGCCCCTGCCCCTGGCACCCTCCACAGCTCCCTCTGTCCCACTGAGACCCCCTGTGCACCCAGGAGCTAAACCTGGGCTAGAGCTGGGCCAGTGTCCCTGGGCAGCCCTGGCAGTGCGTTGGCCGTGAACTGTGCCCTGCCAGCCCCACACCCTGCCAGCCCCACTCCCTGCCAGCCCCACACCCTGCCAGCCCCACTCCCTGCCAGCCCCACTCCCTGCCAGCCCCACTCCCTGCCAGCCCTGCCTGCTCTTAGAACCAGGATGAGATCAATTTCCCGTTTTTATTGCGTGGCAAAACTACAGCACTGGGAGGGGTTTGGCTCTGCCTAGGGAGCCAGAGACTGGGTTGGGTTGGAAGGGACCCTAAATTCATCCAGTGCCAACCCCCTGCCATGGGCAGGGATACTTCCCACCAGCACAGGTTGCTCAAGGCCTCATCCAGCCTGGTCTTGAACACCTCCAGGGAGGGGGCATCTGCAGCCTCCCTGGGCAGCCCATGCCAGTGTCTCCCCACCCTCATGGGCAAGAGTTTCCTCCTAATGTCTGATCTGAATCTCCCCTCTTCCTGTCTGAAAGCCTCACCCCTTCTCCTATCACTACATCCCTGATAAGAAGTCTGTCCCCAGCTTTCTGATTGTCCCTTTCAGCACTGCAAGGCCTCCAGAAGGTCTCCCTGGAGCCTTCTCCTCTCCAGGCTGAACACCTCCAACTCTCAGCCTGGCCTCACAGCAGAGCCCTTCCAGCCCTGCCAGCACTGCTGTGGCCTCCTCTGGCCCTGCTCCAACAGGTCCCTGTCTGTGCTGAGGGCTCCAGAGCTGCCCCAGCACTGCAGGGGGGGGTCTCAGCAGGCACAGCAGAGGGGCAGAATCCCCTCCCTGCCCCTGCTGCCCACACTGCTGGGGATCAGCCCAGGGCAGGCTGGGGCTGGCCAGGCAGTGCTCAGTGCCAGCTCCTGCCCAGCTTTGCACCTCCAGCACCCCCAAGTCCTTCTGCACAGGGCTGCTCCCCAGCCCTCCAGCCCCAGCCTGGATTTGTGCTTTGGACCGACCCAACCCAGCTGCAGGACCTTGGACTTGGCTTTACACTGGAAGGTACTGGAAGGCACAGAGGTCTCACTGTGGCTGTGAGCAGAGGGTTTGCAGCACTTGGTCCTCCCTCATCTCTCCATTTGACATTTCTGCAGACCCAAGTCCTGCTTTGTTTGTTCCATCTCCCCAGACACCTTCCAGGCAGAGCAGTGCAGCTGCCTAAGCCCTTGGGTGGGTGGTTGAAGACCTTGAGAAGGGCTTCAGCTGCCTGAGGTGAGCCAGGGGTTCAGAGCTGCTGCGGGGACTGGGCTCAAGCGTCATGCCCTGGTGCACCACAGCACACCCAGGTCCTCTTCCTTCAGCCATAGAGCCACTGGGGAAGTGGTGAGATCCTGCAGGTGCTGTGGGGGGTGACAGTGGTGCTTGGTTTTGGGGACCTTGTCCTGCTACTTTAGCTGTTCAGGTGTCAGGAAGCTCATGGCTGTGCCTGCCACAGGGAGGGTGACTTCTGCTACTTGTCCCTACCTGAGAGCAGGGTGGAGAACTGCAGCAGCATCGATGGGCAGAGGCCTCTGGAGATCTCTCAAGCTGCAGCTTGTGCCCATTGACCTTTCTTGTGTCACTGGGTGGGCACCACCAAAATATGTTTTGTTGTCTTTGTAGCAACCTCAGGTTGGTATTAGATCCTCCTCGGCCCCCTTGGCCACACTGGACCAGTCTATCTCCCTCAGATTCTCCTTGGAGCACTTTGTTGCTTGAATGTCTTGAGGTTTACCTTGGCCTGGTCTTCAAAAGTATCAAGGCCCCTCTAGGGTTGGAGCTCTGCTGCTTGTGTTAGCTGCTCACAGCATTTTGGGCTTCTCTGCAAACATGCAGCTCAAGGAGCCTCTTGCTCATGGCTCATCAGGAGACAGGAGAAATAGAAGCATTTGTATCCTGCCAAGGAGCTGTTGTGTCCCTGGGGCTCCTGAATTCCCAGGATCTGTGACTGTCCTGGAGGATGCCCAAGTACAGAGGCAACCTGTGAGTGGTTGGCCAGGCAGGGCAGGAGCTAATGGGGCACACAGTGCCAGAGCTGCTGTCAGCTCCTGCCCTTGGAGCAGCTCTGACTGTAGCCCTGTCCTGTGGCAGCAGAAATGGAAGAGCTGTTTGGGGAGGAGAAGCTGTAACTGTTCCAGCTGAGGTGATGACCTGTGCCCTGCCCAGTCCCAAGCAGCAGTCACCCTGGGCATTGCTGGGCTGTGCCATCGAGGGGTAACTGCAGGGCTCTGACTTAACGAGGTGCAGTGCCATGAGTACCTCTGGAAGCTCCCTCTCCCATCATTGTCCTGCTTCCTCCTTTTCCTGGCATAGAAAAGAGCTTGGAGGTTCCCTGGCTTCCTGGACAGGCAGATTTCTGCTTTCCTGCCTGGCAGGACCAGTAGTGCCAAGGAGGTGGCTGATACTGTGACAGGACCAGGGGTGATGGTTTAAACTAAAAGAGGGAGAGACTGGAAAGAAGGGAGAAAGAAATAGTTGACACTGAGGGTGGGGAGAGCCTGGCCCAGGCTGCCCAGAGAAGTGGGAGGTGTCCCATGCCTGGCAGCATTGCAGGTCAGGTTGGTTGTGGCTCTGAGCACCCTGCTCTGGTTGGGGACATCCCTGCTGGCTGCCGGGGGTTGGTCTGGAGGAGCTCAGAAGGTTCCCACCCAAACCAGTCTGGGGTTCTGTGCTGTAAGGATGGGTCCCTTGGGCATCCTGAGCTCTGCTGCTCACCAGCCCTGTGAGCCTGGTCAGACAGCAAACATCTGTGGGTGGTCTCCACCTGTGCAGACACAGAACAGCTGCTGGAGCACTGCTGCTGGGTGCCCACTCCACCTGCCTCTCTCTGCCCTGTGCCTGCCTCCTGCCCTGAGCCTCTTTCTGCTTTCTCTGCAGGATGCCAAACTGGGGAGGAGGAAAGAAGTGTGGGGTGTGCCAGAAGGCTGTGTACTTCGCTGAGGAGGTGCAGTGTGAGGGCAGCAGCTTCCACAAGTCCTGCTTCTTGTGCAGTGAGTACCACCCCCTCCCCGTGCCCTGCCACCTGCCTCCCAGCTCTCCCCCAGCTGGGCCCACTCACATCCTGTTTATGGGCCCTGTAAACATCCCCAGCTGGGTCCTGCACCAGCAGCCCAGCTCTAGGAGCTGTCTGCAGGCTTCCTGCTCTTCTCCAGGCTTGGAAGTTAGTTCTCCTGATGAAAATGTGTCACCCCAGGACACTCAGGGCCATCCGAGTTGGCAGAGCTGGCTTCAGCCAGCACCCACACAGAGTCTGTCCCTACAGCCAGGAAAGGCTGGGCTGAGCCCCCAGGAAAGGCTGGGCTGAGCCCTGTCTCCAGATATTCAGCATGTCCAAGGAGGTTGGAGTGAGGCTGGTGTTGGGCTCTTCCCTCAAGTAACTAGAGAAAGGGTGAGACAAAAATGGCCTCAAGCTGTGCTAGGGGGGGGGATTAAGTTGGAGATAAGGAAAAATGTCTTNAGAAGGAGACTCCACAACCTCTCTGGGCAGCCTGTGCCAGGGCTCTGGGACCCTTCCAGTCAAGAAGTTGCCCCTTGTGTTGAGCTGGAACCTCCTGTGCTGCAGCTTCCATCCATTGCTCCTTGTCCTATCCCAGGCAGCAGGTGACAGGCAAGATTGCAGCATGAGGCTGGGACTCTGTGAACAGTGTGGGCAGGAGGTGGCACATCCCACACAGTGCTCTGAGGTGATGCTAGCTTTAGTCTTCTGAGTGTTTTTGCCAGACTCTAAAGGTGATTTGGCCTTGGAAACTGGCATGGAATCAGCCCCTGTGTCACAGGAGATGATGGAAAAGGAGATGTGGTCTGTCCTGGCCCTTCTCCTGATGCAAAGCCTGTGGTGAAGCTAAACATCACCTCCAGCCTGCTGCAACTCTGATACTGCAGAGGGTGTCTCTGCTGTGTGTTTGGACCCAAGTGTCACCTCCAGGGAAGGGCAGGAGAACAGGACCTGGCTGTGGCTTAACTCCGTGCAGAGTTAACTTCCTCTGCCAGCTCTGCAGGACTCAGCAATCCTCCTGGCTTCCTGCTGCAGGACCCCAGACAATTCCCCTGCCTCTGGGGACACCAGGGTGGCAGTGCAGGGCTGGGTGAGCAGTGCTGCTGTGCTGAGGGCAGCTGCTCAAACCTGGGGCATCCCCATCCAGGGGGCTGCAGGACCTTTGACTGAAGAGATGGCTGTGACTTGCCAGACTTCTGTCACCTGCCTTTGAGGACTGTCACAGGCAGAGCAGTGATTCTCACCTGCTGACAGAAGCCTGCACACTGCCTGTGTCCACTGATGGCTCACCAAGGAATCATTCAGGCTGGAAAAGCTCTCTGAGGTCATCCAGTCTGGCCAGCAACCCAACCCCACCATGGCCACTAAACCCTGTCCCCAGGTGCCATGGCCACAGCTGTCTTGAGCACCTCCAGGGGTGAGGACTCTACCACTTCCCTGGGCAGCCTCTGCCAACCCCTGACCACTCCTCCAGCAAAGAAATTTTTCCTCACCTCCAGCCTAACCTTCCCTTGGCACAGCCTGAGGCCATTTCCTCTTGTCCTGTTGTTAGTTGTTTGGGAGCAGAGCCCACACTCCAGCCTCCTGTCGGGGAGTTGTAGAGGGCAATGAAGTCTCCTCTCAGCCTCCTCTTCTCCATACTTAACAACTCCCATCTCCCTCAGCCCTGCTCTCCAAGCATCCTTACACTGCACCTGACACAGAGAAGCAGAAGTCCTTCTTCAGAGCTGCCCTTGGGCCCCACCTGAGGCTGAAGGTTCCCTCAGATGCTCCTAGATGTGAGGCTGTGGTTGTGTCTCTGCTCCCTGGGCAATGTGGTCAGGCTGGAAGCCTTTCCACAACTTCCCTTCTTCAACAACCTTTGGCTGGAGAGGACTAAGAAGGGAAGTTGTGGAGAGCCTTTCCCTGGGTGGACAGGGAGGGTGGCAGGTTGTGTCCTTCCTGTGGCTGCTCTCTGAGTCAGGAAATTGTGTTTCTTCTGCAGCCTCAGATAAGGAGGGTGGGAATGTTGCCCTCCACTTGCTCAGAAGAACAAAGAGCCACGGCTGAAGGAGCTGGGGGTGTTTAGTCTGGAGAAGAGGAGGCTGAGGGCAGACCTCATTGCTTTCTACAGCTTCCTGAGAGGAGGCTGGAGTCAGGTGGGGGTTGGAGCAAGCAACAGGATGAAAGGAAATGGCCTCAAGTTGTACCAGGAGAGGTTTAGGTTGGACATGAAGAACAATTTCTGCTCCAAGAGCCTGGAACAGGCTGCCCAGGGCAGTGGTGGAGTCCCCATCCCTGGAGGATTGAAAAGCTGTGGAGATGTGGTGCTGGGGGCCATGGTTTGGTGGTGCCCTGGCAGTGGCTGGACTCAAAGATCTTAAAGGTCACTTCCAATTCAAATGGTTCAATGATTCTGTGACCTTCCCCCCACAAAGGGCTTTTGCCATCTGAGTCCACACCGAGGGAGGACCTTAGCATGGGGACCAAGATCCTGTTGCATTGCATCTGCACTGTGCATGCAGCTGGATTCCTGGAGGGTGTTCCTTGCTGCCACCTACAGCACCAGGCAGGCCTCCAGGAGCCAGGGCATCAGGCTTTGAGAGGGGAACACACAGCTGGGGTGAGGAAGGTCAGCCCATGTCTGCTTGGGGAAGCAAGTCACTGGTGGTCCAGAGTGGCCTCCAGCCAGGGCTCCAGCCCCTGTGCTTTCAGGTGTGCCCTATCACACTCCTCATGTGCCCCAGCACTTCTGCCCACCCCAGCTGAGGCCATGGGCTGCATGCCAGCCCTCAGTGCTGCCCACAGCCCCATGCCACAGGCTGTGGGTGGTGCTGAGCTGCAGCCAGCCCCAGCATCCCCAGCCCATTCCCTAGTGTTGCTTTTGGGCCTCATCAGAGAACCTGAAACCATTATCTTTAGGGGAGGGAAAAAACAAATGCTCTGACCTGATGTGCCAAAAGAAAAATCATCAAGGAGCCAAACCTCCCACAGTGCCCTGGAGCTGGAGCTGGGCTCAGGGAGGCACTTGGTGATTGACTCCCTGGCATGGCTCCAGCTGAGGCAATGGCAGAGGGCAGAAATGTGCTGGAATGAGGCCTTGTGGCCTCTGGAGCAGCAGCAGCAGCAGCAGCTCTCCTCTAGCTGTTTTGTGGAGCAGCTCTGCTGTTCTTGGAAAAACAAAGGGTCCTTGACTGGATGAGTGCTGCCTGCTGGAATTCCTGCAATGCAGAAACCAGGGAGCTGGGGGCTGATTTCAGGAAGGAATTTTTCTGCTGCCTCTCAAAGCCTCTGTGGCCAATAGAGATGAGGAGCTGGGAGAGTTTTGGTTAGGGCTGTAAATGCAGCTAGCAGGGTGGGAGAGGAGGACAGATGCTTTTGAGATCATTCCCTCCCACCCCTAGGACAAAGCTCTTGAGCTGTGCCACTAAAAGTGCCCAAACTCCCCTCCTGGGGGGTCTGCCTGAGCTCAGCAGTGCTCCTGGGGAGCTCCAGGGTAGTATAGAGACAATCCCAACCCCAGCTCCACCCCCAGCCCCAGCCCATTGATGTGGCAGCTCCAAGACCTGTTGATCAGAGCTGCTCCATCCCCAGCTGCTGCCATGGTGGGATGAGGGAGCCCATAGCCAGGAGAGGGCCCTGCCAGACCCTCTTTAGATGGCAGGAGGTGTTCCCTTTCCACCTCCTTCTCCCAGCAGCAGCACAATAGGTCCCCCATGGCCCTGAAGCAGCAGCAGCAGCAGCAGCACCATATTTAGTAACTGGGCTGAGGAAGGTGCCTCTCACCCCTGCCTTTACTGCCATGGTTTGAGCAGCTCCCAGCAGAGAGCTCTGCCGTGTTTGCATTCCTGCCATGCTGCTGAGGGCCAGGAAACCTTCCTGCTGCTGCAGAGGCCAGAGGGCTGCTGGAGGCCTTGACATTTAAGGCATGCAAGAGGGAAGAGGGAAGGCTGCATCCCAGCTGTAACAGGATCTGTCCCGGGGCTGGCTGCCAGCCTGTGGACTCTGCCCCAGGCACCTGGATCCTGCACTGGGGCTGGTAGGCACTGGAGATGACTGTGGAGCTCATGTGGGTGCTGCTCACCTCCCACTCTGGCTTGCTGGGTGGTGTGTTCCAGGGTTTGGAAGCCAACCTGGAGGCTGAGATGAGAGCTGGGGCAGGAGTCAGGAAAATGTAAGGACTTGCCCAGGGAAGTGGTGGAGTCACCATCCCTGGAGGTGTTCCAGAGCTGTTTGGTGAGGAGCTCAGGGACATGGTCTGACACTGCTGTACAGGAGATGTTAGCTTATGGTTGGAGTCAGTGATCTGCCTGGAACTAGGCAATTCCATGAAGCAGGAGAAGAGTCTGTGTGGCCCAAGGCCAGCATCAAGCTCAAGCTGGGACCCTGAGCCTGGCTGCTGTCTCCTGACCCATCTTACATCCCATATTGATCCCCAAGGCTTGAATGCCCACCTGAGTTACTGTTGCTCACCTGAGACCACCCTCATCATGGCATGGACCAGGACTGCCATGTTAGTGTGAACTCTTCTCTTGTGGTCTCAGGGTCTGGAGAAGCAGCTGTGCCCAGCAACAGATGTGCCAGACCTCTCACCAGCCATGGAGGTGGCTGCAGCTCTGTCCTTAGCCTGTCCAAGCACAAGGAGAGGACCTTGCCAAGGCCTCCTTAGATGGCAGGAGATGTTTCCCTTTCCACCTGCCCGTGCTCCTTGCCCCCTGGCTGCCTACTGCTGTGTGCTTGCCATGTACTCGGAGCGTGGCAGAGCTGCAGCTGCAGTGGGGCAGGGACTGCTCCTGAACCCTGCAGTGCTTGTAGGGAACCTCAGGCCCTGGTTTCAGCAAATCTGCAGGGCCCCAGCACCAGGAGGGTTAACAGAGCTTCTTCTTAGTATCTCCCTCCTGGCTTCCTGGCTGCTTCCCGGTGAAGCCAGACAAAGCTCTGTTGTGATGCTTATCTCGGGCTGCTTTGCATGCCCTGGTTTAGCAGGATCATGTCGAGGGTTTCCTGCTCCTTGAAAGCTGAGCTCTGCCCTCCCGTGTAAGGACTTGTTCTCCCCAGCTCATTAGTGGGCTCTAATGAGCAGGCTCACGGCACAGCTCTGCTCTCTTTTCCAGTGGTCTGTAAGAAGAACTTGGACAGCACCACCGTAGCCGTGCATGGGGAGGAGATCTACTGCAAGTCCTGCTATGGCAAGAAGTATGGCCCCAAGGGCTACGGATACGGGATGGGAGCAGGGACCCTGAGCACTGACAAGGGCGAGTCCCTGGGAATCAAATATGAAGAGTGAGTCTGAGTCTCGTTTGCAAAGCTGGGGCTGCTGTGGGCACCTTCCCCTCCCACCTCTGCCTCTTGGCTGTGCAGCCCCTGCTGACCTGTCAGTGGTGTCTGATCCGGAGAGGGTCCTGAGCTGTCCTGCTCCTCCGGGGAAACCCTCTGAGCTCTGCCTGGAGGGTGGGATGGGGCTTGAGGGGACACATCCCTGCTGGCTGAGCATCCTGCCCCCACCCCCTCCTGACACCAAGCTGTGAGGCTGAAGTTTCCCTGGGGGTCAACACTTTGTGCCTAAAGCTCTGGGCCCTTCAAAGCTGGCTTGGGGTTTGTGATCCCATAGCTCTGCCCTCCTGCCTCTTGCTTGTGCAGCCCTGCTGATGAGCTGCCTCCCATCCACAGGGGCCAGCCCCACCGACCCACCAACCCCAATGCATCCAGGATGGCCCAGAAGGTGGGAGGTGCTGATGGGTGCCCTCGCTGTGGCCAGGCAGTGTATGCAGCTGAGAAGGTGATTGGAGCTGGAAAGGTAAGGAGGGGGATGGAGCTGCATGGGGCATGCACACTCCACAGGTTGATTGATGTGTGGTAGGGAGACCTTCAGAGAAGGTCTAGACCTGACCCACAAGCTGCTGAAGGATGGACTGGGCTTGGGGTCCAGTGGCCAGGCTCATCTGGAAGCCTGGCACCAAAAGCACATCTTGGCCTGTCTGGAGTCAGGTTCTCCAGACTCCCACAGCCTTGTAGGTTCAGAGGGCTGCAGCAGCTCTCCTAGGAGGACAGGCTACAAGAGTTGGGGCTTTTCAGCCTGGAGAAGAGAAGGCTTCCAGGAGACCTTAGAGTAGCCTTCCAGTATCTGAAGGGGGCCTACAGGAAGGCTGGGGAGGGACTATTGACAAGGTCTGGTAATGACAGGACAAGGGGAATGGGTTTGAACTGTCAGAGGGGAGATTTAGACTGGATGTTAGGAGGAAGTTCTGTACAATGAGGGTGTGGCACAGGTTGCCCAGGGAGGTTGTGGAGCACAGAAGCACAGAATGTGATCTTTGATCACGGTGGGTGGTTCTGTGCTCCACAACCTCCCTGGAGGTGTTCAAGACCAGGTTGGAGGAGGCCTTGAGTGACCTGTGCTGGTGGGAGGTGTCCCTGCCTATGGCAGGGGGTTGGAACTGGCTGATCTTTGAGGTCCCTTCCAACCTTCCCATTCTATGGTTCTGTGATTCTATGATTTTGCACTAAGCACTCAGAGCACTGAGGTCACAGTGACCATCCCTGCTGCTAGGTGTGTTGGGAGCAGTAAGGTGAGCCCTGCCCACTGCCATGAGGAGTGTAAGGTCCAGTGACCCTCCTCCACTGTCTGCTGCAGTGGAGCCCAGTTCAGGGCAGGGCAGGGAATGAGCCCCACTGGTCAGTGCTGCCCAGGGGCAGGGCAAGGGGCTTGGGCTTAGTGCATCTCTCCTGAGCTCTTCTGCTGCTGGGTTGGGTCTGGTCAGGGTCAGAAGTGAAGGACACTCTGCTACAGCCCTGGTACTTCTGTGCCATGCTCATCACTTCACCTTTGTGTCTTTGTGTCTTTCATCTTTTGGGCCTTTGTGTCCTGAGCTGTGGCCTTCTCCTAGCCCAGCTCTGGGAAGCTCTCTGAGGCACGGGGACAACTTTTTGTTCTGTCACCCCAGGTGAAGTCCCTGCCCTAAAGCAACCTTCTCTCTGAGGTCAGGTGGATGTGCCAAGGCAGCTGGAGCAGGCTTTGTGCCACAGAGGACAGGGTGGCTGTGCTGGGAAAGCCTCCCTGGTCCTGTTGGGTCACTCCCTGAGCCCTGCTGTGCTCTGTCTTCCCTGGGACTCCTGTGTTTGTCCTGTGTCCATCCTGTGTCCCCAGAGCAAGGAAGGGAAGCATCTCATCAGCAGAAAGGGCCTCCCAGCATCACCATACCCTGGTTGGCAGTGCAGGGCTGTGTGAGGGACAGGCTGAGGGTCAGCCCAGGGGCAGAAGCCAAACTTACCCTTAAAATCATGCTCTGGGCTTCCTGGGTAGCTCCTGACCTCGATGTTTACAGGGACCCAAAGCTGGCAGAGCAGCTCCACTCAGGCAGATCTGGGGAGGATTCCAGAGGATGTATTTCATGTGCTAAAGTTTGCTGGATGACTCTGTCTGCTACCCCTTCCTCCAGCCCCTGAATTTCACATTTTCTTCCAAAAAAGGTTTCCTGTTTTCCAAATTGTTTATTTGAATTCCTCCCTGAGCAGCTCTGGCTACTCTAGGTCAGTTGGAAGCTGTGAGCTCATTTATCCCCGAGGACTGGAGGAGCTGTGGGGGGTTGTTATTTTTAAACCCTGGCTGATTTCTGCATTCTTGCTGCTTGTTTGCTGCCTTCCTTGGAGCTGTGGCTGTGCAGGGGCAGGTGTCCCAGCCCTGCTGCCCTGCCAGGGTACCACAGCGTGGCAGAGGATCTCAGCTGGAGGATGATCTCCAAAGATGGGGATGGTTGCTCCTTACACTGTGGTCTACAAATTACCTCAGGGAGCAGGATCACAGCTCACAGGATGTCAGGGGTTGGAAGGGACCCAAAGGGATCATCCAGACCAACCCCCCTGCCAGAGCAGGACCAGACAATCCAGCTCAGGGCACACAGGAACACATCCAGACAGGCCTTGAAAGGCTCCAGAGAAGGAGACTCCACAACCTCTCTGGGCAGCCTGTGCCAGGGCTCTGGGACCCTTCCAGGCAAGAAGTTCCCCCTTGTGCTGAGCTGGAACCTCCTGTGCTGCAGCTTCCATCCATTGCTGCTTGTCCTATCCCAGGCAGCAGTGAGCAGAGCCTGTCCCCCCCCTCCTGACCCCCAGCCCTCAGACATTTATAAACATTTATTAGATCCCCTCTCAGTCTTCTCTTCTCCAGACTAAGCAGCCCCAGGTCCCTCAGCCTCTCCTCATCAGGCAGTGCTCCAGTCCTCTAATCATCCTTTTAGCCCTCCCTTGGACTCCTTGGAACCAGACTAGCACAGGAGCAGTGACCACACCTGGTGTCTCCTCTCCCTGTCTCCCTGGGGACTGTGAGGACCACTCCATCCCCTTCAGACCTCATGCCAACTGCTTTGGGTCAGGAACAGAAAGCTGAGCCTATCTGGTAGCCAGCTGCCATCCTGTCCCTGGGTGTTGCCTGACCAGGCTCTGCTCCTGCCCCACAGTCCTGGCACAAGTCCTGCTTCCGCTGCGCCAAGTGTGGCAAGAGCCTGGAGTCCACCACCCTGGCAGACAAAGATGGGGAGATCTACTGCAAAGGTGAGTGCCACCTGCCAGAGAGGGGAGGAGGCTGTGAAAAGGGACTGAGGCTGGGGGAGGTGGTGGCCCTGGCAGCTCCAGGGGGGCTGTGGAGCCCGGGACATGTCCTGCTGTGCCTGGGGGTGTGTCTGTAGCCCAACCTCTGACCTGTCTGGGCAGTGCCTGCTTCCAGAGGACAAGCTCAGCTGCCAGCCTTACCCATCTCTGCCTTCCCATCCTCTGCAGGTTGCTACGCCAAGAACTTCGGTCCCAAGGGCTTTGGCTTTGGGCAGGGTGCTGGGGCACTGGTCCACTCACAGTGAGGCACCAGGAGCCAGGCTCTTCTCTCGCTCAGGGCTTGTCCGTGCCAGCCTGTGCTGCCCGCCCCTTCCCGTGCCCTCGGTGAGCATCCTCACCGCCAGCAACGGCCACCTGCTGCTTCACAGCTCGAGTGCCTTCCTCCCGCCCTGCCCCGGCACACCCTGGAGCTGTGGGACTCCCAGCGGCGTCCCCAGCGAGTCCCTCTGCTGTGGGTGCCAGCGGGGTGCCAGCTCACAGCCACCTGCAGCGAGGCTCCGTGTGCCCGACAGGCTCTGCCGTGCAATGCCCACCCGCCGGGCGTGAGCTCAGCCCTGCCACACCTGCCACCGAGCAAGCAATAAACATCCAAGTGACCCACCAGGGCTTTGCTGGGGAGTCTGTTCCTCTCGTGGGGCTGAGGAGGTGCAGTGGGCGACCAGAGCTGGTGGGCAGGAGGTAGAGGGAGGGCAGGAACCGTTTGCAGCCATAGTGCCCTCAGGGCATCCTCGCTGAGCTGGAGAGATGGGGGTTGGCTTGGGTGGGGCTGCCCAGCGGGCAGGAGCTGGCTGGATGGTCACATCCAAAGGGTGGTGGTCAACAGCTTGATGCCCAGATGGAGCTGGGTGACAAGGGGTGTCCCTCAGGGTACTGCCAGCAGTGCTGTTCAGTGTCTGCATCAATGGCACAGACAGTGAGGTTGAGGCAAGTTTGCAGATGCTGCCAAGCTGAGTGGTGCAGTTGGTTAGACTGAAGGACAGGATCCATAAGGACCTGGGCAGGCTGGGGAAGAGGGCTCAGCTGAACCTCTTGAGGTTCAATAAGGCAAAGTCCAAGGTCCTGCAGCTGGGTCAGGACAATCCTCAGTACCAGTCCAGGCTGGAGGATGCTGAGATCCAGAGCAGCCCTGCAGAGAAGGACTTGGGGGTGCTGGTGGGGGAGAAGCTGGCCAGGAGCCAGCAATGGGCACTGGCAGCACAGAAGGCCAAGGGCAGCCTGGGCTGCATCCAAAGCAGTGTGGGCAGACAGGGAGAGAGGAGATCCTGCCCCTCTGCTCTGCTCAGACCTCACCTGCAGGGCTGGGTCCAGCTCTGGGGCCCTCAACACAGGAAGGACCTGGAGCTGCTGGAGAGGGTCCAGAGGAGGCCACCAAGATGATCAGAGGGCTGGAGAAGCTCTGCTATGGGGACAGGCTGGGAGAGCTGGGGCTGTTGAGCCTGGAGAAGGCTCCAGGGAGACCTTAGAGCAGCCTTCCAGTACCTGAAGGGGACTTCCAGGCAGACTGGGCAAGGTCTGTTTCCAAGGGCCTGTGGGGGTAGGACAAGGGGCAATAGTTTGAAACTGGAGCAGGGCAGAGTTAGGTTGGACACCAGGAGGAAGTTCTGCACAGTGAGGGTGGTAAAATACTGGCACAGGCTGCCCAGGGCTGTGGTTGAGTCCCTACCCCTGGAGACATTCAAGATCAGACTGGATGTGTCCCTGGGCAGCCTGTTGTGGTTGGAGGTGTCCCTGCTGCCTGCAGGGAGCTTGGGCAAGAGGACTTTGAGAATCCCTTCCATCCCAGCCCATCCATTCTATGATTCATGGCTTGCACTTAAGGCAGGAAGGCAACACCCACCCAGCAGAGTGGCATGGCCCAGCTGTGGCCAGCTGAGCTCTGTGGGGCAGCTGGGCCAGGCCCTCCCCTTGCTCCTGTGCTGGAGAACCATTTCCAAAGCAGCACCTGGGAGCTGGGAGGCCCTGGGCAGACCTTCCTGGGTGTGTTGGTAGCACAAGAGGTGTGCACAGCCCATGCAAAGCCCTATCAGTGCTGGGAACTGCCTGCTCTCCAAACAGCCATGCCCAGCAGGGCTCAGTATCTGCCAGGTGCTCACCTCCCCCTGGATTTCTAACAGCCCTCTGGATCATTCAGCCTCCACTTTGGCAGCTTCCCAGATTTTATTTGTTTTCATCTCAACTGTTCAGTTTTTTGCCTGTGACTCTCTGGTTTCAGCCTCACTGCACCTTGGAGTTAGCAACTTCTAAAGGCTGTGGCTGGGGGAGTGAGCTGGGTGATGTTTGCAGAAGCACAGCAGAAGCAGAAATCCTTCTGTGGGCAGCACTTGGGCTCTTTTATCAACTTCAGCACTTTCTCCTGTGCATGGAACCATGGAATTGTTTGGGTTGGCAAAGTCCTCCAAGATCATCCAGTCCAACACTGACCCAGCACTGCTATGGCCACTAAACCATGGCTCCAAGTGCCATGGCCACAGCTTTCCTAAACACCTCCAGGGATACAGACTCCATCACCTCCCTGGGCAGCCTCTGCCAATCCCTGGCCACTCTTGCAGCAAAGAAAATTTTCCTCATCTCCAACTTAACCCTCCCCTGGCATTCAGGACATTTCTTCTCCTTCTATCCCCTGAGACTAGGCAGCAGAGACCAACTGCCACCTCCCTGCAGTCTCCTTTCAGGGAGCTGCAGAGAGCAGTGCCTTTGAAGCTCTTCAAACATCTCCAAAATCTGCCCCCACCAAGTTTCCCAGCCTGGCAGCCACATTCTAGCTGCTCCCATTGCTGTGGGGTGTGTGGTTGTGGTTTGGTGAGGTGACAGCTGTGGCACTTGCTGTGTGGGGCAGACAGCCCAGGCTGAGGGAGGCAGTGGTGGGAGCTGCAGCACAGCAAGCTCAAGCTCCCCCCTTGATGTGGAGACTGAAACCTGGCTCCCTGCTTTGGCAGGGCCCTGCTGCCCCCGCAGAGTGGGGCTGGGGGGTGAGGAGCTGCCTGCTCTGAGCTGCTGCTTTCACCTGGGTGTGCCACAGGCAGGGACTGCACCCCAAAGGCACTGTTTAGGCAACAACACCAGAACAAGGCTGGCTGCAACCTCCTCTTCTGCTTGTGAAGGTTCTACCAGAGAGAGGGAAGCTGCTGACCCTGCAGGGGCCATCTGCTCCCGGGGGGCTGGGCAAAGCCAAGGAAAAAGGCTGCATTTGGGGTCACAGAAAGAGAAGAAAGAACCTGCAGAGGTCTGGAGCCCAACCTCCTGCTCGAGGTAGGGCTAGTTCCATGCCTGGACTTGATGATCTTGAAGGTCTCTTCCAACCTGGATGACTCTATGATTCTGCTCTATGATCCCAGAGGTCAGCTTGGTCACAGCCTCTGGTGTCCACACAAGTTTGGAAACCCTCCAACAGTGGAGGTCCCACCACTGTGGGTCTGCACCACACACCCAGAGAAGGTTCTTGCCCTTACATGCCTCAAAGTTTTCCTTGTGGCACCTGTGCCCATTGGCCCTTTGACCGTGCACTGCTGTGTCTCCTGTCCCCACAGCCCTTCTCTGGAGAGTGGAAAGCTGAAGTCTGCTCTCCCTGAGCCCACTCCTCCAGGCTGATGGGTCCCTGCTGAGCCCCAAAGGCCCCAGGTGACAGCAGGGACAGCGTCTTGGGGCAGGAATCTTGCCCTGGGGGTTTGCAGCTGGTGCTGCACAGCTGCTGAAGTTGCAGCCTTCACCTGAGAGTGGTTTAGGGAGTGACAGAGACCATGCAGGGGCATGGGGGCACCAGAGAAAGGGCTCGGTGTGGGCTGCAGGAGGTGGTGGGGCAAGGCCCAGGAGAAGCAGGGTAGGATTAGAGCTGCTTTTTGGGCATCCTCTGGCCTCTGTGACCATCTGCTACCCTCTGCTGGTGCCTACTGCCCAAGCACGGGCACAGCCTGGCACTGCTTGGCTGGATGTGTCTGGACACCTGCACCCCAGATTTGTCCAACTCCCTTCAGAGGTAGCAGGGCCTCCAGCACCCAGCAGCACCCAGCAGCACCCAGCAGCACCCATTGCTCCCTGCTGCTTGCACAGGGAGCAGCAAGCCCATGGAAAAGAGTCGTGGGACCCAAATCTGCCTCCACGAGATGAACCAGAGGATCACTCATGGCCTGGCACCCTGCAGCCTGGGAGCTGGTGATGATGATAGTGCCACTCTTAAAGACTGGACTGGAGCCCTTGGAACCCCACAGCCAGTGGTGCCAGGGCATCTTCCAATGGGGGATGCCACACTGCCACTAATTTGTGGGAATGTCACAGCAGCAGCTGCTGAGCCAGCCTGGAAAGGACTTACAGAACCAGGAAATCACAGAACCAGAATTGTTTGGGTTGGAAAAGTTCTCTGAGATCATCCAGTCCAGCATCAACGCAGCACCACCACAGGCACTAAACCATGGTCCCAAGTGCCATGGGCACAGCTTTCTTCAACACCTCCCTGGGCAGCCTCTGCCAATCCCTGACCACTCCTCCAGATAAGACATTTTTCCTCCGCTCCGACCTAACCCTCCCCTGGCACAATTTCAGGACATTTCCTCTCCTCCTATCACCTGAGCCTAGGGAGCAGAGCCCAACCCCCACCTGGCTGCAGCCTCCTCTCAGAGAGCTGCAGAGAGCAATGAGCTCTGCCCTCAGCCTCCTCTTCTGCAGGCTGCACACCCCCAGCTCCCTCAGCTGCCCTTCCCCAGCCCTGTTCTCCAGACTTCTCCCAGCAGAGCCCCTGCAGCTCCGTTACCTGCCTGCGTGGGTTTGGCATGGACGGGACATGGGCGGGGACATGGGCAAAGCTTTCCCTGGCTGGCAGCCTGGGGCAGGGAGTCCTGCTGGGTTCGCTGGAGGGCAGCAGCTGCAGCGTCAGGCTCCCAGGCAGCCTGGCAGGACCAGCCTTGTGCCCTGCGGGTCTGGGAACGGACAGCTGGGGAGAGAGGAGCGGAGAAAGATTGTGTCAGGTCTCCTTACACCCTCAGCCGTGGTGGCTGGAGTCTGGAGAGGCAGTGAGCAGCCGAGGTGGCACCTCGGGGAGGGTGAGGTTGGCAGCCCTTGGCTCTCCCCAGGGTGGTGAGAGAGGAGCCCAGGCTGGCTGGTGAACCAGAATCAGGGGTGAGGAGTTTTGGCCCGGGACATCCCAGCTCGCTGGAGCCGCGCTGGATCCAACAGCCCCCAAACTGCTCAGCCTCAGCCTTGCAGGGCTCAGCACCCCTGGAGCTGAGCTTCACCTGCTCGTGGGAAAACAGCCTGGGAGGCTCCTTTGGGTGAGGAACCCACGGAGCTACTCCGCACCTCCGGCAAGCGCCAGGGGTGCCCGGGGTGCCCTCCGGGGCTGCACTGTCCCCCAGGCTGTGCCCAGCCCTGTGCTGGTGGCGAGGGTGGCAAGGGAGCAGGGCCACCTGACACCAGGAACCCTGGGCCAGCCGGATCCGTGCCAGCCCGGCGAGGTTGTCCCCGGGGAGCACCAACCAGTTCCTGGCTGCCGCAGCCGCTGCCCTGCCCTCTTAATGAGGGGTAATTAGGTACATCTCGTGGGGTGCAGACTTGCCCCCTGGCCACGCCGGCTGCTGGCAGTGCCCCAGGCAGGGACAGGGATGATGGAGGGGCTGGGGCAAGAGGGGCTGCAGCTGGGGGCACTGGGTGGGTTGGGGTTTGCAGGGGCACAAGCTCAGGAGGTGAGCGCCAGGGCAGTGGCTCTGTGCCAGGGAGCCCTGGGCCAACCTGTGGGTTGCCAGCCCCAGACAGTGACCCTGGCACATGCCCAGGGCAATTCTTCTTCTTCCCAGACTTCACTTGTGTGGAGGGACCCACACCACACCTGCTCTGGGGCTGTCACCCCCTGCACAGGTCACACGAGGGTGGGGGATGCTGATCCTCTTGGTGGGATGCGCTGGGGGCTTCAAATCCCTGTCCTGAGGGATTTGAGGGACAGGAGCTCTGTGCTGAGGGCCCTTAGGTGCAAGGCTGGGTGAGTGGTGGGTACTAAGAGCTGTGGCCCCAAGGCAGGGCAGCCCTACACAGCTGCCTTGGTGTGGTGACAACAGACACCTCCTGCCTGCATAGGGTCCCTCTCAGAGGCCCCCAGACAGAGGTGCCCACAGTCCCTGTCTGGATGATGCTGCACCCCATAGCCCCCTGTGCCAGCTGGCACTGCACCTCACAACCTCCTGCTTTGGCTGGTGCTGCACCACATAGCCTGCACCCCATAACCTCCTGCTTTGGCTGGTGCTGCACCACATAGCCTGCACCCCATAACCTCCTGCTTTGGCTGGTGCTGCACCACATAGCCTGCACCCCATAACCTCCTGCTTTGGCTGGTGCTGCACCACATAGCCTGCACCCCATAACCTCCTGCTTTGGCTGGTGCTGCACCACATAGCCTGCACCCCATAACCTCCTGCTTTGGCTGGTGCTGCACCACATAGCCTGCACCCCATAACCTCCTGCTTTGGCTGGTGCTGCACCACATAGCCTGCACCCCATAACCTCCTGCTTTGGCTGGTGCTGCACCACATAGCCTGCACCCCATAACCTCCTGCTTTGGCTGGTGCTGCACCACATAGCCTGCACCCCATAACCTCCTGCTTTGGCTGGTGCTGCACCACATAGCCTGCACCCCATAACCTCCTGCTTTGGCTGGTGCTGCACCACATAGCCTGCACCCCATAACCTCCTGCTTTGGCTGGTGCTGCACCACATAGCCTGCACCCCATAACCTCCTGCTTTGGCTGGTGCTGCACCACATAGCCTGCACCCCATAACCTCCTGCTTTGGCTGGTGCTGCACCACATAGCCTGCACCCCATAACCTCCTGCTTTGGCTGGTGCTGCACCACATAGCCTGCACCCCATAACCTCCTGCTTTGGCTGGTGCTGCACCACATAGCCTGCACCCTATAACACCCTGCCCTGGCTGCAACTGCAGCTTCCTGGCTGGCACTGCACCCAGAGCTCCCTACCCCTGCCGCTACTGTACCCCACAGCCACATTTGCAAGTGAAACTGCACCCCACAACCCTGTAGCTAGCTGGTGCTGCAACCCACAACCCCCTGTACCCCCCATCGGTGCACCCTATAGCCCTGTGCCAGCTGGCACTGCACACCCCCAAAAAGCTGGCACTGCACTCCATGCCCGGGCTGCCCTGCAGAGGTCTCCAAGCCCTGCCTTGACACCGCTGTGGTGCAGACCCCTGCCCACACCCTGCCTGTTCACACCAGGACCTGGAGGCACCGTCTGCCTGCGGGCACCCCAGAAGCACCTCCCAGGTGAACTGGGGCTGCGTCGGGCCTGGCTGGGCTTCGCCTGGGCGTGAAGAAGGGTGGCTGGGCGTGGAGGGTGGCTGGGCATGCAGGGTGCTGTGCAGCAGGAGGGGCCAGGCGAGGGTGAAGGAATGCGAGTGGGAGAGCGGCCGGGCGTGTAGCGACAGCTCCTGGGTGCGCGGCGCTGGGGATCCCACACGCTGCACGGGCAGGGAGCAGAGCCCCGGCACTAGGGCTGCTGGCGGGCATGGGGCACCCCATCGCTCAGCCCCTCTGAGAGCCAGGGAGCGGGCACCAGTGAGTGCCCCGGGGGCGGCACGGCTGCTGGGGGGGGGGGG
>WBNM01001667.1:45086-71105 GCA_013399055.1 Ramphastos sulfuratus
GGGCTGGCCCCGGGGAGCTCGCCCCCGACGTGGGAGGGCTGGAAATCCCCCAGCGGGTGATGCCTAGCTGCACCCAGGCGAGCTCCTGAGCATCCTGGGGGTGGGCGGGGGGGATCGAGGAGCAGCGATGACCCCGGAGAAGGTGCTGAGAGAGGGGGTGCTGGAGAAGCGGAGCGGGGGGCTGCTGCAGCTCTGGAAGAAGAAGCGATGCCTGCTGACCGAGAAGGGGCTGCAGCTCTTCGAGCCCAAGGGGTCTCGGCGCAAGGAGCTGAGCTTCGCCCGCATGAAGGCGGTGGAGTGCGTGGAGTGGAAGGACAGACACATCTACTTCACCGTGGTGATGGACGACAGCCTGGAGATCGACTTCCGCTGCGCGCAGGAGGACCCTGGCTGGAACGCGGAGATCACCATGGGGCTGGTGCGCTTCAAGAACCAGCAGGCAGTGCAGCTGGTCCGAGCCCGCCACAGCTGCCGCGCAGGTACCGCAGCCCCTGCCGCGCCCAGCGCGCACCGCAGCCTCAGGCTGCCGGGTCCCGTCGGGTCGCCCAGGGAGGTGGTTGGGGCCAGTCCCTGGAGATATTCCCGGTGAGGCTTTTCCCTCTGCTGGGACCTGAGGGAGGAGGAGGAGGAGAGTGCAGGTGAGGGATGGAGTTGTGAGACCCCTCAGGTTTGAATGATCAGGGGCTTGGAGCAGCTCTGCTATGGGGACAGGCTGAGGGAGCTGAGGGTGTTCAGCCTGGAGGAGAGAAGGCTCCAGGGACACCTAGTAGCAGCCTGCTAGTACCTGAAGGGGCTGCAAGCAGGCTGCAGAGGAACTGTTTGCAAAGGTCTGCAGGGACAGGATGAGGGCAATGGTTGCAAACTGGAGCAGAGCAGATTGAGATTGGATGTGAGGAGCAAGTTCTGCACCAGGAGGCTGCTGGAACACTGCAGCAGGTTGCCCAGGGAGGTGGTTGAGGCTGGCCCAGGGAGGTATTCCAGGTGAGGCTGGCCAGGGCTGTGGGCAACCTGCTCTAGTGGAGGATGTCCCTGCTGAGTGCAGGAGGTTGGACTGGGTGAGCTTTGGAGGTCCCTTCCAGCCCAGGCCATTCCATGGTTCTCTGGTTCTATGATCTCTGGTTCAGCTTCCCCACAGGAATCACAGAGGGGGGCCCATGGACAGGGATGGGTCTGCAGGGTGGTGGTCCCATGTCCTCTCACACCAACTGGGCTCTGCCTTTTGTGTCCCCACTGGGTTTCACCTCCCCACATCCTTGGTGAGGGAGCTCCCTCTGCCCAGGGTGGCCCCAAGGCACGTGGGGCTCTCTGCCATCTTGCACGTGGGATGGGGGTGAGGACATGGTTGGCTCTGCTCCCCAGATCCCCCTGGGGCTGGGTCCTGCCCCATGTCCTGGCACTGGGCAGTGGGTCACAGGTGTGTTCTCTCTGCAGTGGTGCACCTGGAGGCAGCCCCGGTGGGACAGTCTGTGCCCATGAAGCATCCCAAGAGCAGGATGGAGCTGGCCCTCGGCTCGGTGGGCGCTGGTGAGAACAGGATCCCAGCAGGCAAGTGAGGCCACCACGGCCTGCGGCCCAGGGGCAGGGACGGTGGCCCCGGGGGGGTCAGCGCTGGCGCTGGCTCCTCACGCCCTGGGGCAGGACAGAGGCACCTCAGGAGCCAGGCTGGCTCAGCTGCAGAGGCCAAACCACATCCTCTTGGCGAGATGGGACAAAGGACGCAGTCACCTGCACTCCAAACGCGGCAGGAGGTAACAGCCCTGCCTGGAGGTACATCCTCCTCCGGCTGGCATGGCCAGGACACTGGTGGAGTGGTGGACTCCTGGGCCTCTCCTGCGGGCCAGGGGATGAGGCTGAGCCCAAAGGAAGGAGTGCAACAGTGAGCTCTGCCCAACTGCCAGTGACACGGGGACTGATGGACACGACTGGGGACATCCTCCCCCTGAGCCCCCGTGCTGAGAAGGGGCTGGAGAGCTGCTGCTGCGGGTCTTGTACTCTGGTGGTGCCGTGACACGGCCATGCTGCTGGGCACTGTCCTGCCCTGGGCTGTCCTTGGGCTACTGGGGGACTCGGGGGAGGCAATGGGGACCTTCTCTCCCTGTACCCAAAGTGTCCCCAAACAGTGGGGCAATGGGAACCTTATCTCCCTGTACCCAAAGTGTCCCCAAACAGGACCTTCTGCTGCTTATCCTGGTGTTGCTTTGATTTCTGGGAGCCTGCAGGGTGTGGGAGAGCACAAATCCTGCCCAGAGCTTGGCCGGTCATTGGCACCCCCTTTTAATCTGCCAGCATCCCACGGCCGGGCTCCAAAGCCCCCCACTGCCACCCCGAGCCTCTCCGGTGACCCATCCTGCTGCTCCCGTGTCCCCGGGGATTCCCACGGCGGGCAGGCGACGCGGGAGCAGCGGTGCCCGGCTGGGCGGCAGGGCAGGGGTGGCTCTGCCTCGACAGGCAGCGCCGACGCCAGCGCCTGGAGCCAGGCAGCTCCGCAAGCCGGAGCCTGAGCGCAGCCCCGCGGCCGCCGGCTCTGCAGATCCCTCCGGAGATTGCCCTGCTGCGTGGGAACCGCCAGCGCCTTGCCCGACCCCTCGGATCCCAGCCCCAGCACCGCTGCCTCTGCCGGACCCCACCGGGGACCCCGTCCCGCCAGGGCAGCCATCCGGGGTGGCTCTGGAGAGGGACAGTGGCGTGGCCAGAGCCTGCTCACCGTGCGGGGCCAGGCTTGTGCCGGCTCTTTGCAAGGGAAGTTTTGCTGGAACAGGTTGCCCCAAGAGGTGGTGGATTGCTGGAGGCATTCAAGATCGGCCTTGAGGTGGTCCTGGGCAGCCTGCCCTAGTTGGAGATGTCCCTGCTGGCTGCAGGGAGCTTGGACAAGATGACCTTGGAGGGTCCCTTCCAACCCAAGGCAATCTGTGATTCTGTGACACTATGCATGGTCACTGTGGTGTTCCTCCACACAGAGAAGCCTGCTTGGCTGCTCCTCAGAGAGTCATTGCTCACAAAGTCCCCTGCTTGACAGTGGAGACAAGTGGGGGGTCCCAGCTGGAGATGGCAGATCCTAACCCCTCACAGAGAGCTCTGCACCGTCCCTGTGCCGTGGCAGGGACAGAGGGACCAAAACATGGTGGGCTTCAGGGATGGTGTGGCCTGGCGCCCTGCATGCAGGGAGGTGTTCTAGGCATGGAGACCTGCAAGGAGCAGGCCCCCAGACAGGTCCCTGCTCACCCTTCAGGAGGGTGTGGGGCTGCCAGGGGCTGGAGGAAGCTGCTGGTTGGCACCTTCCTGGGCTTTCTTGTAAATCCCAAGCTCCCAGAGTCACTGAGGCTCATTCCAAGTCCTGCAAACATCCCAGGCCTGTGCCATGGTGCAGCAGCACCCAGGGGTGGGGAACACTCAGAGCAGCGGAGTTAACAGTGTCTTCTGAATTTTCAGCCAGTCTGGGGCACTCTCACTCCTCACTTTCAGCTTTTCTGCTCTCTCACTGCAAAGAGAGGTTTGCTGTTTCCCAAGTGCCAGCAAGGAAATGGGGAAGAAAATGGTCATGGTGGGCATGTGTGTGTGCCAACTGTGGCTGAGGGCAAGTGTGCACCAGTGGGTGAGCCTTCCACTGTCCAGTTCTGGGAGCCTCAACACAGGCAGGACAGGGAACTGCTCGAGAGTGCCCAGAGGAGGCTACGAAGATGATCAGAGGATTGGAGAACCTCCCCTGGCTGGGAGAGTTGGAGCTGTTCAGCCTGGAGAAGAGAAGGCTCCAGGTAGACCTTAGAGCAACCTTCCAGTGCCTGAAGGGGCTCCAGGAGAGCTGGGGAGGGACTTTGGACAAGGGCTGGGAGTGCCAGGATGAGGGACAATGGCTTTGAGCTGGAGCAGGGCAGATTTAGGTTGGATGTCAGGAGGAAGTTCTGCACAATGGGAGTTGTGAGACACTGGCACAGGGTGTCCAGAGAGGTCCTCATCCCTGGAGACATTCAAGATCAGACTGGATGTGAGTCTGGGCAGTCTGCTCTAGTTGGAGATGTCCCTGCTCCAGGGAGACCTTAGAGCAACCTTCCAGTGCCTGAAAGGCCTCCAGGGGAGCTGGGGAGGGACTTTGGACAAGGGTGGGAGTGCCAGGATGAGGGACAATGGCTTTGATCTGGGAGAAGAGAAACTGAGAGTGGAGATGAGGATGAAATTGTTGAGATTGAGGGTGGGGAGACACTGGCACAGGTTGCCCAGGGAGGTTGTGCATCACAGAATCACAGAATGTGATCACATTCTGTGCTCCACGACCTCCCTGGAGGTGTTCAAGGTCAGGCTGGATGAGTCCTTGAGCAAGCTGTGCTGGTGGGAGGTGTCCCTGCCCATGGCAGGGGCATGGAGCTGGATGAGCTTTCAGGTCCCTTCCAACCCAACCCCATCTATGACTGTACGAGGCAGCAGAGAGGTTGTGGCAGCTGTGAGCAGGGGAGAAGTGTTGGTGATTTACAGGGGGAGAGGGACAGGAAGGGCAAGGGAATGGCTGTGTTGGTGTTCCAGGTCTGGGTGTGAGAAAGGCAAAGTTTTCTGTCCCCATCCTGAACTCCTCATCACTCTGCAGCCCAAGAGCAGCCAGAGCCTCTGCCTGTGCCAGATGTCCCCCAGGTCTGGGAGTTTCTTCTACACAGACACCCACATCTGCCAGACCCACCCCTGGCAGGTGGGTTGAGCCTGATTCTGTCACCAGGGCCAGGGGGTGAGGCTGTGCCAGCAGGAGGGCCTCACTCACTGCCTGTGAGGCCTGAATTCCTCAGGCAGAGCAAAAGGTCACCCAGAGACTGCAAAGCAAATAAACTACTGAGAGACTTGGCCAGAGAGAGGAGCAGGGACAGGGCAGGCAGCTGGGGCATCCCCCATCACCAGTGACGTGGTGCCAGCACAGTGCTGGCATGGATGGGGCTTGGCACTGAGGGGTGAAGTTGGGTGGATGGGTTGGTCCCACCCAAGAGAAGATCTCCTGCAGGCAGGGCTCAGGCAGCAACCAGGTTTGCAGGGGCAAGAAGTGTGGAGGGAGAAGAGCCCTGGGAGTGCTGCAGGAGCTGGGCACCACCAAATGCTTCTAGTTCATAGAACCACAGATTGCAGCAGCTTGGAAGGGACCCTCCAAGGTCATCTTGGCCAACCCCCCTGCAGGCAGCAGGGACACCTCCAACAAGAGTAGGCTGCTCAGGGACACATTAAATCTTGATCTTGAATGTCTCCAGGGACAAGGCCTCCACCACATCCTTGGGCAGCCTGTTCCAGTGTCTCTCCACCCTCCTTGTGCAGAACTTCCTCCTGAAGTCCAACCTATATCTCCTGCTGCAGTTTCAAGCCACTCTCCCTCTTCCTGGCACTCCCAGCCCTTGGCCAAAATCCCTCCCCAGCTCTCCTGGAGCCCCTTCAGCTGCTGGAAGGCTGCTCTAAGGTCTCCTTGGAGCCTGGGGTCCTGACTGAACAACCCCAACGCTCCCAGCCTGTCCCCATAGGGAAGGTTCTCCAACCCTCTGAGCATCTTGGTGGCCTCCTGTTGACTACCTGCACAGTTAGTGGTGCAGGGAAGCTCACAAGATGCTTCCAGGCAGTCCCAAAAGCTGCTAGAGGACACATGGGGAACATTCTGAATGTCTCTGCAGATGGGGAAACTGAGGCACGGCAGGAGCTGGTGGGTAAGTGGCTTCACAGCACCCCCAGTGTGGCAGCTGCAAGAAGAGGCTGGCTCCTGGGGACCCCTGTGCTGAGGACACCCAGCAGAGCTGGGGCTGAGCCCCAAAACGGAGTGAGGTGCCCTGGGGCTGCCTGAGTTCAAAGGCAGGAGCCTGAAAATCCAGCTCTGCTGCTCCCAGCCCCGAGGTGCCCCCATGCCACTGGCCCTCCTCAGGTGCCCCCATTCCACTGGCCCTACCTGCACTGCTTGGAGGATGCCTGCTGCTGGCACTGCTCTCTGCCTCCCTCCCTGGGGCCAGCCCCATGGGTGCTGGGGCTGGCACCCTTCGTGCAGTACCACAAGGATGAGGTTGGGTGCAGGGGAGGTGGCAGGGGGAGCCTCAGGACCCTTTTGTCCCACCTGAGAAAGTCCCAGTGCCCAGCTTTGGCCTCGGGCCCAGTTTGGGGCTGGCTGAACCCTCCTGAGAGCTGGTGAGGATGGTGGGGGTCACACTGCCAAGATGGGGGTTTGCAGTACAGTGGTGCCAATGCTTTTTGGCAGGTGAGACCTTGGGCAGCTCCTGCCATCACATGCCCTGCAGGGAGGCTGGCAGTGCCCTGCTTCTCCTGCACACAGTGGTGCAGGCTGGGGGTGAGTTTTCCTCAGACAGAAAAATGACAAAGAGAAGCAAAGCTGAGTGGTGGCAAACGAGGTCATCTTCTCTTTTGGGCCAAGGGTCCTGCTTCCTTCAGAGGCTCCTGAAGCACAGCATCACCACTGCCCACCCTCAGCCACAACTCCTAAACCACTGAATTTCAGTTTGGAATCCAGAACCTGCCCCAGGCAGTGCCAGGCTGGAGAGCTGCCCTGTGCCCTGCTCTGTCTGCATGCCCATGCTCCAAGGGAGCAGATGGCAGGGACAGCCACATGCCTGCTGTGGTGGCTTTGGTCATCTCCAGCAGCATCCTCCTGCACTGAGTGTAGGCAGAAATGCTCTCACCCATCACATGGAGCTTGGGATGCTGAGGGAGGTCCAGGTGGGGAGTGCAGGGGTCGGATTTGTGCTCATTCCCCACCCCCAGTGTCCTGCTGTGGTCTTGGACAGGGTGTCCCAGACAGGTGGAGGAGATGGTTGTGAGCATAGAGTCATAGAATGGTTTAGGTTGGAAGGGACCTCAAAGCTCATCCAGTGCCAACCCCCTGCCATAGGCAGGGACACCTCCCANTCACCCAGCAGTGGAGTTGGGGCTGTAGGGGGCAGTGGGAGGATGGGCCTCACCATCTCATCTGGCACTGCATGGAGAACTGCAAATGGTGTCCAGGCATTGCTGGCACTGCAGAGGGCAGGGATGGAGCCCAGCACATGTTCCTCACCCACCATCCCCAAGCAGGACTCAGCAGGTTCCCTGAGGATGGAGGTGGCTCAGCAGCAAAGGGGATGCTGAGATGGCTTCAGCATGTCAGAGACAGCTGAGAGGGTCTGGAAGTACCCTGAAAATGTCACAAAAGAGTGGCAGGATCCTGCTTGGGCCCAAAATTTCAGGGTTATTTGGAACAGTTTTCTCCCTGTGAAGTGTTTTTCCTGAGGCTGATGACCAGGCTGGTCTCAGGAGAGTCACAGTGAGGCAGCTGCTGACCTCTGTCAGCTCCTTCACACAGGCAGAGCAGCTGAGGTCCTCATCTGACACTTGGCACAACCACAGAGAGCTTGAAAATCTCCATTGGGTGGCTCCTACCCATCTTAATGACCTCTCCTCACTCTCCCAAGGTAGATGGCTCCTCCTTATTCCATGGAGGCTTTTCTCCATGCCCATGGCAGGAGGCAGGGAGTGTGACCTGCTGCTGAAAACCCTGTCAGGATGGAGTGACCCCTGCTCAGCTTTGGCACCTTCTGCAGCTGTTTCCAGCCTCCCCAAAGCATCCCAGCTGAGAAAAAGCAAACAACTTCTCCCCTTTTTTGTCACCTTTTTGCTGAAAACTGTGCTCATTCTGGGTCCAGCCCCACAGCTGCTCCCAGAGGGGCTGGCTGGAGAAGAGAGTCCCTTGCCCACGGATGAAGGCACCATCCCCAGCTGCACCACTTGCAGGATGATGTCCAGCCTGGTAGGGGTCTCAGGAGGCTGTGGCTGGAGAGGCCTTGAGTGACCTGTACTAGTGGGAGGTGTCCCTGCCTATGGCAGGAGTTGGAACTGGCTGAGCTTTGAGGTCCCTTCCAACCTTCCCATTCTATGATTCTGTGATTCTAAGACAGAACTCT
The DNA here is from genome assembly GCA_013399055.1 of Ramphastos sulfuratus. NCBI lineage: Eukaryota > Metazoa > Chordata > Aves > Piciformes > Ramphastidae > Ramphastos > Ramphastos sulfuratus. The sequence continues at coordinate 52,985 of WBNM01001667.1, forward strand.
CCAGCTGCAGGGGCAGCTGTGCTTGCCCTAGGAGCCCAAGACCTGGGGCAGCAGATCCCAAATGGATGAAGAGGCTCTGCCCTGTCAGGTGGTGAGAGCTCTGCATGTCCTGCTGGGGCTGATGCAATGGGATGGAGCTCAGAGCACAGACCTGAGCTGGGAAGGGTCTCTCAGCCCTGTGAGGCATGTCTGGGGTCCAGCCTGGGGTCTTGCTGGTTCTCAGGCTGGGCTGTGATGATTACCCAAATTCTGGTCCACTTTCCACCTCCTCGTGTGTCCCTGCTGCCAGCTCCACCTCGGGGTCATCACCGAGTTCAGGCTCCCGGAGGCAGCAGGCTGAGGAAATCCTTTGGAGAGGATTTCCAAACAAAAGGCTCTGGTTGCTGGAGAGCATCCCTGGGAGGCTGTCACCCTCTGGTGTCACAAATCGATGGAGCAGCTGGGACTAGCTGGATCCTGTCTCCTGAGGGCTGAGAGCTGCAGGATGATCTTGCAGGAGAAAGGCCCAGGCAGGAACGAGTCATCAGGACAAGCAGGGACCCTCAGGACCTCACTGCAGTGTGACACTGCAGTCCTGCAACCTTGCAGTCACCTTGCTCGTGGGAGGTGACCTCAATGTCCCAGTGCCTCTGAGCTGTCCCAGGCAGGGAAAACCTTCTTCCATCCCCTGGTGAGTCTGTGAGAGGGCTGCTGAGCCCCTGCCATCTGCCCCAGCATCTGGGCTGGCTCTGAGTGTGGCAGCTAAGGGGTGGGATGGACCTGTTGGAGAGTGAGGTCCCAGAGGAGAACAGAGCTCAGCTGTTGTTTCTAAGTCTGTCCTTCCCTGGGCACTCTGTTGTCTTTGTGAATGCCACCAGGGCTGACAAAACAAGGACAGTGCTTGGAAGAGGGCAAGGACAGGAGGCATGGGAAGGCTCCAGGGCCTGGGAAAGGAAAAGAAGGCAACCAGCACTGCTGCAAGGCTGCTGCTCCAGGGAAATGCCTTCACGTGGGGCAATTGCTGGCAGGGCTCAGACACCTCTGAATGTGCAGTTCCAGCATCTGAAAGAGCCAGGCACTGCTGCAGCCCCTGTGCAGTTCTGAGGCTGGAGGCCAGCCCTGGGAGCTCCTGCCATGCTGGTGGGGCACTGCCACCCTGCAGGGACTCAGCAGGGCAAGGAGTAACTGCCCAAGCCCACCCAAACATATGCAGGAGACCAAACACAGGTGACCTGGAGGAGCACTGTGAGGTTTAGGGACAAGTGAGCTGCCCCTGGGGACTCAGGCAAGGGTGGGTCTGCCTCCACATACTGCTGATGAAGCTGGAAGAGCTGAGACTGAGACTGGAGATTTGGAAGGAATTCCTGACAGTGAAAGTGGGGAGACACTGGAACAGGTTGCCCAGGGAGGTTGTGGATGTTCAAGGCCAGCTCAGGGCTCTGCTTTGCTGACTCTCATCCCATTGCATCAGCCCCACCAGGACACCCACAACTCTTAACACCTGGCAGGGCAGAGGCTCCTCATCCATTTGGGATCAGCTGCTCCATGTCCTGGGCTGCTCCTGCAGCTGCAGAGTCCTGTCCTCTCCAGCCACAGCCTCCTGCATTGACACTGAAGGTGGTGAGAGCCTGGCCCAGGCTGCCCAGAGAGGGGGGAGATGTCCCATCCCTGGCACCATTGCAGGTGAGGTTGTTTTGGGTTCTGAGCAACCTGCTCTAGTTGGGAATGTCCCTGCTGGCTGCAGGGGGTTGGACTGGAAGAGCTTGGAAGGTCTCTTCCCACCCAAATCATTCTGTGGTTCTACCTGGCAGCAACTCAGAGAGGTGCCCAAAACCTACTGAACCAACCCCTCCTCTTGATGCACCTTATTGCAGTGCATGAGCCAGGGATGGAGACCCAAAACATCCTCACCACATCAGCTGGAGAGGGATGGGCAGATCCTGGGCTCCTGCCAGTCCTGCTGCTGCTGGCCCCTCAGGGCAGCACCAGGGCTTTGAAACTGATGCTCCAACTTATAGAATCACAGAATGGTTTGGGCTGGAAGGGAGCTCCAAAGCTCATTCAGCCCAACCCCTTGCACTCAGCAGGGACATCCTCCACTGGATCAGGTTGCCCACAGCCCTGGCCAGCCTCACCTGGAATATCTCCAGGCATGAAGCCTCAACCACCTCCCTGCGCAGCCTGGTGCAGAACTTGTTCCTCACATCCAATCTCAATCTGCTCTGCTCTAGTTTGCAGCCATTGCCCTCATCCTGTCCCTGCAGGCCTTTGCAAACAGTTCCTCTGCAGCCTTCTTGTAGCCCCTTCAGGGACTGGCAGGCTGCTGCTAGGTCTCCCTGGAGCCTTCTCTTCTCCAGCCTGAACACCCTCAGCTCCTTCGACCTGTCCTGTTTGCAGAGCTGCTCCAAGCCCCTGATCATTCAAACCTGAGGGGTCTCACAACTCCATTCCTTGCCTGCACTCTCCTCCTCCTCCTCCCTCAGGTCCCAGCAGAGGGAAAAGCTGAGAGTGGAGCAAATGGCAGCAGCCCTGGCTGTCCCCAGCAGCAGGGGCTGGCGGGTCCCCGGGGCAGGGCTGGGGAATGCAGAGCCTTTGTCACCAGCTAATTTTGGCTCCTCTGTGCTCGGCAAACAATCCCAAGGCAGCCCGGAGGGAAGATGCTGGAGGCCTGGCCCAGGGGGGCTTTGCCTTTTAAAGGTCTAGCAGGGCTGCTATAAAGCCTCCTCCCTGCGGGGCTGGCAGCAGATCCACTGCTGCTGCTTGGAACTGGGGAAACTGGGAAATGGCCTTGGAGGGGCTCCTGAGGATGCTGGGCACAGCGGGAGGGCACTTCTGGCTTGCTGGGACTTGACTGGTGCAGATGACACAAGGATGAGTCTGCCACTGCCATTGCTGCTGCCTCCATCACCGACCTCACACCGGCCTGGGGGCTGCTGCCTTGCCCCCCACCAGGACACAGCTCCTGCCTTGGTGTCCAGGCAGGGGGAAGGAGCTGTGAAAGGGCCATGTGTGCCCTGCTCTGCAGGACAGGACAGGGCAGGGAGGTGTCTCTGCTCCCCACCGCGGGAGCTGCCCTGCACACGCAGCTGTGAGTCCCTCCACGACCATAATAGCCCCAGGATTAAGATGCCAGGCATTGTCCTGCTGGCTGCAGGCTGGGAATTGTTTGCTCCTAAACTTGTCCCTAAAAATACCCCAGGGAACAGGTGTGGCCTGCCCCTGGGCTCCCCTGCCACGCAGAGCCTCCCCCCGTGGGGACAACGTGCAGGGGCTTCGTGGGGTGCATGGGGGTGAGACAGCAGCTCCTGTGCTGCTGGTCAGGGGGGAAGCATCAGGGCTTGTGGGAGGCTGAAAACTGCTTGTGCTGGGTGAGCCTGCACAGTCATAGAGCCGTGGGAGTGTTTCAGCTGGACAAGACCTCCAACATCATCCAGTCCAGCCAGCAACCCAACCCCACCATGGCCACCAAACCATGGCCCCAAGTGTTTCTTCAGCACCTCCAGGGATGAGGACTCCACCACCTCCCTGGGCTGCCTGTTCCAGTCCCTGACCACTCCTCCAGCAAACAATTTTTTCTTCTTCTCCAACCTAACCCTCCCCTGGCACAATTTCAGGCCAGTTCCTCTCCTCCTATCACCTGAGCCTAGACAGCAGAGCCCAACCCCCACCTGGCTCCAGCCTCCTCTCAGAGAGCTGCAGAGAGCAATGAGCTCTGCCCTCAGCCTCTTCTCCAGGCTGCACACCCCCAGCTCCCTCAGCTGCTGCTCCCCAGCCCTCTTCTCCAGACCTTTCTCCACTTTTGTTTCCCCTCTGTGGACCTGCATGAGCGCCCCAAAGCACCCCAAAGAGAGGACCCCCCTGCTCTTGGTCCCTGCCAATGGTCTGACCTGATGCCCTAACCCCATCTTTGCTGTCTTACTCCATCACACCTGGCCTGGGGCAGCTCCAGGGCATCCAGGGAGACCCCTTGGCCAGTGCTCCTCTGGGGATGTCACTCTGTGCTTGCAGTGCTGTATGTGGACCATCACCATGGGGATCAGCACCACATCAGTGCCATGGATATGGCCCTTGGGGCTGTGGCTTAGTGGCCATGGTGGCGTTGGGTTGATGGTTGGACTCAAGGATCCCAGAGGGCTTTTCCACCTGAAATATTTCTGTGATTCCATGATCAGCTCTCCAGGCTGCTCACAGCTTCTGGCCTCACCTTGGGAGAATTTCTGAAAGAAAAAGAGAAAATTCTACAGAAATAAAGGAAACAAAATACTGCAGAGTTCTGCTGCCAAGAAGCAGCCCTGGCAGTGCTGTGCCTGATGGTTTCTGCCTCCTTGCAGGCTCAGGGCTTTTCACACAGTCACAGAATAGGTTGGGTTGGAGAAGACCTCAAAGCTCATCCAGCGCCAACCCCCTGCCACGGGCAGGGACACCTCCCACCAGCACAGGTTGCTCAAGGACTCATCCAGCCTGGCCCTGAACACCTCCAGGCAGAGGGCAGCCACAGCCTCCCTGGGCAACCTGTGCCAGTCTCTCCTCACCTTCACTCTCAACAATTTTTTCCTCATCTCCACTCTCAGTCTCCCCTTTCCCAGCTCAAAGCCATTGTCCCTCACCCTGCCACTCCCAGCCCTCCCCAGCTCTCCTGGAGCCCCTTCAGGCACTGGAAGGTTGCTCCTAGGTCTCTCTGGAGCTTTCTCCAAGCTGCACAGCCCCAACTCTCCCAGCCTGTCCCCATAGCAGAGGTTCTCCAGCCTCTTGGTGACATTCTCTGGACCCTCTCCAGCAGCTCCAGGTCCTTCTTGTGCTGTGGACCCCAGAACTGGAGGCAGTGCTGAAGGTGAGGTCTGAGCAGAGCAGAGTGGAAGGGCAGAATCACTTCCCCTGTGCTGCTGCTCTCCTTTCTTCCTCTTTCCACTTCACCTCTTTCCACTTCACACCGTTTGTCAGCATCTCTGGTGCTGTCACATCAGAGAGGACCAAGGCAGCTGTGCCATGGAGAAGACCCCTCCGTGGGCACAGGCACTGCACCGTGGTCAGCCTGACCTGGCAGCTCAGCCTGCTCACACCCCACATGCGTGGGCAGGCTGCGGGGCACTGAGTGCTGGCCACGCTGGGCTGGTTCGCCTGCAAACAGCGCAGGGGCTCAGCTCTGCAGCTCAGGGGCGCAGCTAAACGTGGGTGCAGTGCCAGGGGCCGTGTGCCTGCGTCACCCTGTGCCCAGCGCCGTGCCCCAGGTGCGTGCAGCCTGCGGCGGGGCTGGCGGCGAGCGCTGGGCAGGCAGGAGGGGGCTGTGCTATTTTTACTGACCACTGGCAGCCAGGCTGGGCTTTCATAGGCCCCCTCCTCCCACCGCCCCGGCAGTGCGCGGCTCGACGCGGGCCAGGCATCACCTCCCCTCCAACGCCCCCGAGGTAAGGCACTGCCCTGGGCATCCCCTGCCGGGACAGAGTGGGTGAGCTGGTGTGAGACCCAGCGGTGCTGGCACCTGGTGGGTTGGCAGAGGAGTCCCCAGGACATGAATTTATCTGAATTCCACCCCCCCCCCCGCCTTGCTCAGGGTTTTCTGTGCTCCTGGAGAGGGTTGGTGAGGCTGCTCTGGGGGCAAATGCCACCCAAGCACCCAAGCTGGGCTTTGGGGTTGAGGCTGGCTCTGTTTTCCTGAAAATGGGCAAGCAGGACCACTGTGGGGAGCCTTTGCCTGCCTGTCCCAGCCCCTCAGCCTGCTCGTGGTCACTTGTGTGATGAGGGAGGTGGTGTTCAGGAGTGCCAGCAGCTCCCCTCGGCTGGGCTTGTGTTTGTGCTGTGTCCCTGGTCTCTGGGCATGGGGTGGATGGAGGAGATCTCAGGGTTGACTGGATTTGAATTTGGTGGTTATTTATTTTAATGATCTAATAGTTTAGTAAGGCTTTTAAGCTCTCCATGGCTGGGGGCATGCAAACAGAGCAGAATTAGCATGCCCAGGTCCTCTTATCCTCATCAGAGAGCAAAATCTCTCGTGGATGCTCCAGATCCATCCAAAGCCCCAAAGTCCCTGCAGGACTTTGCTGGGGATGTTGTACCAGCACAGCTGGGTCCTGTCTGTCCTCGGGGGAGGCAGTTTAGGACTGTCTGGCCCTAAAAAGTGATTGACCTTGGTAGAGGTCACCAGCCTAGTTGTGGGGTGGGTCCCAGCCTCCAGGCTTTGTTCTGACAGGGAATGCTGGAGGCGCTGAGAAGCTTCAGCCAGCCCTTGGTCACCAGAGAGCCAAAGGCTTCTCTGCCTTCCCTGCAATAAACTGGGGGTGGGGGTGCAGCTGGGACATGCCCTGCTCACTGCACCAGTGTCAGGCCAGAGGAGCTGCCCTCCCTGCACATCCTCTGGAATGTTCAATCTCATCACCAAGAACCTCCCCAAAGCTGCAAACTGGTGGCTCTGGCTGCATCTGAGGCAAAAGATTCCTGTTCTTCAGATTGTTCCTTGTAAATCCAAGGATCTGGCAGGCCTTAGGGGAGATGATTCCTGCTGGGATTTGATGGTGTTTCCCCTACAAACTCCATTCCTTCTGGCCAGGCAGCAGGAGCATGAGGAGGGGGCAGGGACAAGCAGATAGAGCCCAGAGGTGCAGGGAGATTTGCTGAGCACAGGCTCCACACATGGCTGGGAGCAGCTGTTTGAGACCTGAGTCATTCCTTTAGCTTCCCCCCCCCCCGGCAGCAATTGTTGGGGTTTAAAACATTTTCCAGGTTTAAGGGCATGCAAAGGCAAAAAAATCCCAACTGTGCCATTTCAGTCCTAAGGCAAAGGACCAAACTCAGGGAATCAGAGACTTGGTTAGAAAAGCTCTCTGGGACCCCCCAGTCCAACCAGCAACCCAGCACCACCGTGGCCACTAAGCCACGGACACAGGGGCCATGGCCACACTTTCCTTGCACACCTCCAGGTCTGGGAACTTCACCACCTCCCTGGGCAGCCTGTGCCAGTGCAGGAGAGAAATTTTTCCTCCTTCCCAACCTAACCCTCCCCTGGCACAATTTCAGGCCAGTTCCTCTCCTTCTGTCACCTGGGATTAGGTAGCAGAACCCAGCCCCTACCTGGCTCCAGCCTCCTTTCAGGGAGCTGCAGAGAGCAATGAGCTCTGCCCTCAGCCCTCCAGGCTCCACAACCTTCACTTCCCTCACCACTGGGACCTGCTGTTTCCTTCTGAAATACAGCACGAGTTTGCTACTCCTGGTTGTAAGGAGAAGACAAATGAAGTGTTTGGCATTCCCGACACATTTCTCGGGCTCAGGCTTACACGGCAAGGGAGGGAGGTTGTTAGGGGCAGTGTGTGGGGTGTGCTAGCGAGGCAGCTGCAGGGCACAGGCTGCGGAGCAAACGCAGCACACCACAGCCCTGCCTGCTTCGCCGGGGACACGGCTCCAGAGCAACCTGCTGGGCTCTTTGGCCCCTTCCTCCAACACTCCCCAGAGGGTTTTGGTTTCGCCACCCCCGCCACGTGAAGCCGTGGGACAGGACCTCCACACGACACAGTGTTGGGGAGCTCCAGGCGCCTCCTCTCTCCCGAGCTTTCCAGCGCCGCTCACCTCCAGCGCTGCGCCCCGAGCGGTGCCGCCGCTGTGGGAGCGGCTCGGAGCTTGGGAAAACCCCCGGGGAGCGGGAGACAAGAGTCCTGCAGGGCCGGCTGGAGGCAGGTTGGAGCCTGCCCGGAATCAAGGGCTCCTCGGAGCTGGGAGGTGCCTCTCGGTGTCCCACGCACGGCAGGAGGATGAGGCTGTGGAGTCGCTTCCCTGTGCTGTCGGCGCGGGGCAGCACCGCACCTCGGAGCGCCCTGCTGGCACCCCCGGGCTCGCCTGGCGTCTGCTCCTCTGTCTCAGCTTCTTCCCCTCTTCTTCTTCTTTGTTTCTGTCTTTGGCAGGAGAACAGGACAGCACCGCAATGCCAGAGCCGTGAGTAGCACCACTTGGCCTCGGGCTTCACAGGATCACAGATCCCAGGATGTCAGGGGTGGATCACAGGATGTCTCCTGGTGTGGCTGCCACCTGAGCAGGCAACGACAACAGCTCTGAGCTCAGCTGGGCAGACCCTTGGTGAAGGTTCTCACAGCTGCAGGGCAGGCACAGCCCCCTCTGGGNCTGCTGGGCTACTGGTGCCAGCTCTGCTCCTCTGGATTTGGTGGGGTGCAGCTGGGAGATCAACTCCTGCCTGAGACCCCCATGCCCTTGTGAAAAATGTGTTGGAATCACAGAATCCTTAGAATGGGTTGGGTTGGAAAAGACCTTAAAGTTCATCAGCTCCAACCCCCCTACCATGAGCAGGGACATCTTTCACCAGCCCCAGTTGCTCAAAGCCTCGTCCAGCCTGACCTGAACACCTCCAGGGGTGAGATGTCAGTTAATGAGGGATCTCAATGTCCTGATTCAAACCTTGGAGCTTTCCTAGATCCTGAAACTGGGACCCGAGGTGGGTGACATGAGGGTGTTTGTAGCACATTGTACAAAAATAACATCCCTGGTGTGAAGAGGAGGGAGAAGCCTTCATCAAGCAGTGACATGGAGATGCCCCAAGATTCCTGGACAGGATCCAAATATCCTCCATGCAGCCCCCAGCTGAGAAAGGTTGTGTGTGTGTGTGTGTGTGTGTGTCTGTGTGTGTGATTGAGGCTGTTGTGGCCTGAAATGCAGAGACTGAGCTGGGGCTGGCACAGTGGGCACTGTGACAGTGTGTGGGACACACAGGGAGTTTGGTGGAACCCACTTCAGCGTGAGGGGAAAGTACTTTGGTGTGAGGGTGCTGGAGCCCTGGAGCAGGCTGCCCAGAGAGGATGTGGAGTCTCCTTCTCTGGAGACCTTCAGGCCTCACCTGGATGTCTTCCTGTGTGCCCTGCCCTGAGTGACCCTGCTCTGGCAGGGGAGTTGGACTGGATGATCTCCAGAGGTCTCTTCCATGCAATACCATTCTATGATTCCATGCTTTTGGCTTCCTGAGCAGTGGCCCTGAGTCCCCACTGCATTTCCAGAGAGCACCATGAGGGTGCTCTGAGCTGGCTGACTTGCAGCACAGAAACCAGGAAGCCAACTGCAGGCCCCGGAGGTGCTTTTCTTGGCTGTCACCTCTCTTTGGCTCTCACTCACTGTTGCCTTGTTCTCTCCTCTTGCTCCACATCTCTGCCCCCTGGACACACTCCTGTCTGCAGGGAGGTAAGTGCCCTTCCTCCGGGGAGCCATCTCAGCACCGCTCTGGGTGTGCTCTGAGTTTGCTTTCAAAATGTTTGTGTTTTTTTTTTTTCCCCTCCCCTTTCCCCCAGAGAAAATCCAAGATCACAGCCTCACGCAAGCTCTTGTTGAAGGTGAGTCCTGAGGGCTGGAAACTCCCTGGGGTTTGTCTTGCTGGGGAACAGGAGCCAGGGCTGCAGTGCGTGGTCGTGGGACAGCGATGGGGAGCAGCACAAGTATGGCCCCTGGGGAGCAGCTCTCCTGCCCACCTCTCATCTGCTCAAAAATCCCCACTCATGTGGGCTTTGTGGTCCTGGCTGCAAACAAACCTCCCCTCCACTTTGGGAGGGTGGGGAGAGACTCTGATGCCTTCAAGCTGTGAAGCCACAGACCCTGTGTTTGAGCTCCATCAGCTCTGTGGCGCACGCCTGGGAGGTCCCCGGGTTGTGGCTTGGCAAAAGCATTTGCTGCCAGCAGTGCAAAACGGTGCAGAGAAAGTGCTGAGGTCAGCAGCCATGGGGACCACCACAGCCCCGTGGCACCCCTGGCCCTGTTGGTTCTTCTGCCTGCGGGAGCCACCACACCAAAGGTGCTGGGGTTTGTTTGATGTGCTGCAGCAGCACAGGGATTTTGGGAGGACAGCCACAGCAGGGAGCAGGTTTGGGAGGCAGGCAGCACTGTCCCACCCCACAGATGCTGTCTGAGGAGGCTTGGGGGCAGCAGAGGAGGAGCCTGCTCACACTTCTGCTATCTGCTTGTGCCCGTAGAGTTTGATGCTGGCAAAAGCCAAGGAGGAGTGGGAACAGGAGATTGTGGACAAGCAGTCAGAGAAGGAAAGATACCTGTCGGAGAGGATCACACCACTGCGCACCTCTGGCCTGTCCCTCAGCCAGCTCCAGGTACTTCACAGCATGGTACAGCTTGGAGGGGACCTCTGGAGATCACCCAGTCCAACCCCCTGCCAGAGCAGTGCCACCCAGGGCAGCTCACACAGGAGCACATTCAGATGGGGCTTGAAAGTCTCCAGAGGAGACTCCACAACCTCTCTGGGCAGCCTGCTCCAGGGCTCCAGCACCCTTACATCAAAGAAGTTTCTCCTCATGTTCAGATGGATCTTTTGTGCCTATTACTTCTTGTCCTGCCACTGGGCACCACTGAACAAAGCCTGGTCCCATCCTCCTGTCATCAACCCTGGAAGTATTGATTGGCATTGATCAGATCTCCCTTCAGGTTGTTCCTCTTCAGACTAAGCAGTCCAAATTCCCTCACAGAGCTCTTCTAGACCCCTTGGTGTCATTTTAGCCCTTTGCTGTACCCTCTCCAGCAGTTTCCTGAGGTTCCTCTTGAACCAGGGACCCAGAACTGGACACAATACTCCAGATGTGACCGTGGCAGGGCAGAGTAGAGGAGGGGAACCTCCCTTCATCTGCTGGCCACACTCTTCAGAAAGCACCCCAGGATGCTATTGGCCTTCTTCAGGTCTGAGGATGGAATGAGCTCCTTGGGAGCATGAAAGGGCATTGCTCATCACTCTCCTGTTGTGCTTATCCCCCAGGACCTGTGCAGGGAGCTGCATGAGAAGGTGGAAATTGTGGATGAAGAGAGATATGACATAGAAGCGAAATGCAACCATAACACTCGGGAGGTAGGAGCAGGCTGAGCTGTCTGCTTCTGTGTGTACTCCCTCCCAGAGGGTAGCTTGGGCCTCTATGGGGGTCTGGCATGGCCTTGGCTGAGCTCAGGTGTGGGACATCCATCTAAGGGTTGGCATTTGCTCTGCAAGGCATCACTCAGCCCAAGGTTCCTCCCTGCCCCAGGAAACTCCATCTGCCCAACCTCTTTGTTCCCCTGGTCCCCCCTTGTGGTTCTCATGGTGTGGCTGCCACTTCAGCAGGCAATGGCAACAGCTCTGAGCTCAGCTGGGCAGACCCTTGGTGAAGGTTCTCACAGCTGCAGGGCAGGCACAGCCCCCTCTGGGGCTTGGTGTTGTCACAGGATCACAGATCCCAGGATGTCAGGGGTTGGAAGGGACCCAAAGAGATCATTCAGTCCAAGCCCCCTGCCAGAGCAGGATCAGACAATCCAGCTCAGGGCACACAGGAACACATCCAGACAGGCCTTGAAAGGCTCCAGAGAAGGANCAGAGCCTCCTGATTCACACGAAAGCTTTTGATGTGAGGCAGCCGAGTGCTGACCTCCCACTCCTCCTGCTGCCCCCACCCTGCAGATTAAAGACCTGAAAATCAAAGTGCTGGACCTGCGGGGCAAGTTCAAGCGGCCGCCCCTGCGCCGGGTCCGCGTCTCTGCCGATGCCATGCTGAGGGCTCTGCTGGGCTCCAAGCACAAAGTGTCCATGGACCTGAGAGCCAACCTGAAGTCTGTCAAGAAGGAGGACACAGAGAAGGTAGGTGATTGTCCTCCTTTGGCCTCCTGAGATCCCACCTGGAGTCCTGTGTGCAGTTCTGGAGCCCCCAGCACAAGCAGGACATGGAAGTGTTGGAGCCAGTCCAGAGGAGGCCACCAAGATGCTGAGAGGGCTGCAGCAGCTCTGCTGTGAGGACAGGCTGAGAGAGTTGGGGCTGTGCAGCCTGGAGAGGAGAAGGCTGCCTGGAGACCTTGGAGTGGCCTTCCAGTATCTGAAGAGGGCTACAGGAAGGCTGGGGAGGGACTATTGACAAGGGTTTGGTAATGACAGGAGGAGGAGGAATGGGTTTGAACTGGCAGAGGGGAGACTGAAACTGGATGTTATGAGGAAGTTGTTTGCAGTGAGGGTGGTGAGACACTGGCACAGGTTGCCCAGGGAGGCTGTGGAGCACAGACTCACAGAATGTGATCACAGATCACATTCTGTGCTCCACAACCTCCCTGGAGGTGTTCAAGGCCAGGCTGGATGAGTCTTTGAGCAACCTGTGCTGGTGGGAGGTGTCCCTGCCCATGGCAGGGGGTTGGCACTGGCTGAGCTTTGAGGTCCTTTCAAACCTAAGCCATTCTATGATTCTCTAAAGTTGGTAGCTGTCCAGAGGCCAGTGATGGAGGCACCTCCTAGAGATGTCTTCACCTTTCTTCAGGGTCCCCTGGGAAGCCTGTATGGGTTCTGCTCACCCCTTGTGTGCCTCAAAACACAGGGAGGTCCTTGTGAGTCCCTGGGAGGTCCTGGTGAGTCCCTGCCTGTTGCAGGGTGTTGCTGGCCCATGCTGGAGCAGTCTGACTGGGCCAGCTAGCTGATGGCTGATAACAAGTGAGAGTTGGCTCCATGATGGTCTTCCCTCCCAGGGTAGGTTGAACCCTTCCAGCTGAGCCCCTCCTTGGCATGGCTTTTGAGCTGCAGTTGCACAGAATCTGGGTTTTGTTCTTCCAGAGAGCCAAGAGAGCTCCTGTTTGGTGCAGTCACACACAGCAAACACCCAGGAGGCTCCCAGCCCCAGACTGGATAGGACAGAGCAAGTCCAGCAGCACTCTGGGTTGGGTACAAAGGGCCCAAGTCACAGCAGTTGGCAGAGATGAGGGAAGGGAAAGCCTCAACAGCAGAGCTGGAGAGCGATGCCCACACCTGCCTGGCATCTGCAGGCACCCCAGTGCCAAGAGCTGTGCCACCTTCCCTTGGGTCCCAGCTCAGCAGCTGGATCAGAATCTCCTCTTCCAATGATTTTCTCTTTCCCACCTGTTGCTGCTGTAGCAGATCTCAGTCCTTTGGACAGAAATCTGTGTTCAGAGTCCTCAGTGCCAGACAGTGAAGAGATCTGAGTCCATTTGAGATGTCATGAGATGCTTTGGGGCATGGCTGGTCACATACCAATGGCTGTGGGCTGGAAGAGCAGACCTCTGGGCATGCTCCCAGTGCTGCCCTCATGCTCCCTCTCTGCTCTGGAAGCAGCTGCCAGGCTCTTGCTGTCACAGCAGCAATCCCACTCCCCTCCAAGGGCTCTCAGAAGGTGGAGATGCATTTCAGGTGGCTGGGAGGTCAGTGCAGAAAGTAGTTTTGCTTGTGGTGTGCTGGTGTAAATCCAGAGTCACTCCCACGTGCTGCATTTTCCCTCCTAAAGACACTTTCTGGGATTCTGGTGCACTCCTGCAGCTTACTCAAGCGTTGGGCAGCTGCCCACATGAACCCAGACCTCCTTGACAAGGTCAGGCCACCCTTTGCCACCATCCTGGGCAGCTCCATGGCACAGTTGGCTCTGAACAAGAGCTGCAGGGCAGCTGCTCCTCTGTGCTGCTTGGCCACTGGGGCCAGGGGCCAGTGTGGGGCTGCTGCCTACCCTCTCACATGGCCACTGCAACCCCCATCCCCACCCCTGGGGTGCTGGTGGGGGAGAAGCTGGCCAGGAGCCAGCAATGGGCACTGGCAGCCCAGAAGGCCAAGGGCAGCCTGGGCTGCATCCAAAGCAGTGTGGGCAGAGCTGGAGAGAGGAGATCCTGCCCCTCTGCTCTGCTCTGGGGAGACCTCACAGTGCTGTGTCCAGCTCTGGAGCCCTCAACACAGGAGGGACCTGAAGCTGCTGGAGAGGGTCCAGAGGAGGCCACAAAGATGCTCAGAGGCTGGAGAAGCTCTGCTGTGGGAACAGGCTGGGAGAGTTGGGGAGAGGCTGGAGAAGAGAAGGCTCCAGAGAGACCTTAGAGCAACCTTCCAGTGCCTGAAGGGGCTCCAGGAGAGCTGGGAAGGGACTTTTGACAAGGGCTGGGAGTGCCAAGACAAGGGACAATGGCTCTGAGCTGGAGCAGAGGGCATTTAGGTTGGACGTGAGGAGGGAGCTCTGCACAGTGAGGGTGGTGAGACACTGGCACAGGCTGCCCAGAGAGGTGGTTGAGACCCATCCCTGGAGACATTCAAGGTCAGACTGGACGTGGCTGTGGGCAGCCTGCTCTGGTTGGAGGTGTCCCTGCTGCCTGCAGGGGGGTTGGGCAAGGTGACCTTGGAGGGGCCCTTCCAGCCTGTGCAGCTGTGGGTGCCCCTTGGCAGGAGCGCCCTGTGGAGGTGGGCGACTGGCGCAAGAACGTGGAGGCCATGTCGGGCATGGAGGGCAGGAAGAAGATGTTCGACGCCGCCAAGTCCCCCACGGGGCAGTGACAGGTAGGGGCTGCTGCTCCTTCCCGAGCTCCCCACAGCTCCCCTGGCCTGTGCTTGTGGCTGGGCAGTGGCAGAAACTGCTCCTGCTCATGGAAAAAGGCATCGCAGTCCCCAGCCTGAGCCCGCCCCGGAGCAGGTGCCTGTCCCACACCTCCCCTGCCCTCCTCCTCTCCCAGCTTGCCCTCCCCCCCGGTTCTCAGCTCTGCTGCCCACACCACACTCACCCTGCACGCCGTGGGCATTGCTGCCACCAGCTTTGGCTTGCAGAAGTGACCTGGAAGCCTCTCTTTGCTCCACTGCTCTGCTCTGTTTCTTCCCCACAGGAGCGCCAGGAAGAAGAAGAAGCATCCCCACCCCTGCTGCTTCCCCCTCCCCTGCTGCCCCTCTTTGTGCCCTCACCCTGAATCCACCACCGAGCTGAAACATGAGGATGACTCCGTGGGGAGCTCTGAGCTTCTCCCCATCAGCACTGCCACCAGCCCTGCTCCTGCACACCCTGGCACAACGGCTCCCCAGCACCACCCGCACGGGCCAGGCTGCCTCCAAGGGGCCACTGCCCAGCCCTTCCCTCCCACCGCTGCAGAGAGGTCCTGGAGATGGCTGCTGGTCCCCCCCCACTGCCCCAAGCTCCAGTGGGTGCAGCCTGAGCTGTACCTGCAGGGCTGCAGGGTATTAAAGGATGGTCTCCAGGCAGCCTCTGTGTGGGTTCCTGTACTGCAGGACCCCTGCCCAGGGGCAGGTCCACAGCCTGGTGGGGGAGACCTCCTGGTTCTTTCCTGCCTGCCATGTCCCTGAGCCACAGCTCAGGCCAGCAGCATGCCCTGGGGCCGCACTTGCTTTGGGATCATCTCTCCAAGCCCTCAGTGCTGCTCAGCTCTGCTGAGGTCCCCCAGCCCCAAGCACCACTGGGCTCCAGTGTGCCTATAAAGGGGTCAGGTCACAGCAGTTGGCAGAGATGAGGGAAGGGAAAGCCTCAACAGCAGAGCTGGAGAGCGATGCCCACACCTGCCTGGCATCTGCAGGCACCCCAGTGCCAAGAGCTGTGCCACCTTCCCTTGGGTCCCAGCTCAGCAGCTGGATCAGAATCTCCACTTGCAATGATTTTCTCTTTCCCACTAGGGAAGACCCAGCAGGGCTTGGGTCTTGGTGTGGAGATGGTTGTCTCCCTCCTCTTCCCACCCCTCCTCCTCCTCCTTCTCTGGTTTTGGAAAA
The DNA here is from genome assembly GCA_013399055.1 of Ramphastos sulfuratus. NCBI lineage: Eukaryota > Metazoa > Chordata > Aves > Piciformes > Ramphastidae > Ramphastos > Ramphastos sulfuratus. The sequence goes on from WBNM01001667.1 coordinate 68,430, forward strand.
GCCTTCAGAGCAGCTGGGGCCAGAGCCTGGATCCCAACTCTGCCACTGGCTGCAGTGTCACAGGCACAGGAGCTGTGGGAATTTGGGCAGCTTAATTCCAGCAATGTTTCAGGAGAGCACAAGGGGAACCCCAGAATCACAGCAACACTCAGGCTGGCAGAGCCCCTCAGGAGCACCAAGTCCAACCCAGAACCCTACTCTACAGAATTCACCTTAAACCACAGCCCCAAGCACCACATCCAAACCACCCTTAAACACCTCCAGGCTGGGTGACTCCACCACCTCCCTGGGCAGCTCATTCCAGTCCCTCACCACTCTCTCTGGGAAAAACTTCTTCCTGATGTCCAATCTAAACCTCCTCAGCCTCCAGGCCCAAGAGCTTGCCCTTCCCCACCAGTCCTGTGCTTTTCTCTATTCCAGCCCCCAAACTGTGTCTGGTTGAGTGTCAGAAGCTGGGAATGTTCCAGCTGATCCCAGAGCAGAGCTGCAGAGGAGGATTGCTGAGGAGTCACAGTAAATTGGATCTTCTCCCTAGCTGCACTGCAGGAGATAGAATCATAGAATGGTGGAATCATTTGGGTTGGCAAATCCCTCTGAGATCCTCCAGTCCAACATCAACCCAACCCCACCATGGCCACCAACCCATGCCCCAGGTGCCATGGCCACAGCTTTCTTCAACACCTCCAGGCATGGGCACTCCACCACCTCCCTGGGCAGCCTCTGCCAATCCCTGACCACTCCTCCAGCAAACAAATTTTTCCTCATCCTCAACCTAACCCTCCCCTGGCACAATTTCAGGACATTTCCTCTCCTTCTATCACCTGAGCCTAGGCAGCAGAGCCCAACCCCCACCTGGCTGCAGCCTCCTCTCAGGGAGCTGCAGAGAGCAATGAGCCCTGCCCTCAGCCTCCTCTCCTCCAGGCTGCACACCCCCAGCTCCCTCAGCTGCTCCTCCCCAGCCCTGTTCTCCATTGCCCTTCTCTGGACACTCTGCAGCAGCTGTGTCCCCTCAGGATGCTATTGGTGTTCCAGCAGTGCCCTGCCCACATCCTGGAGGTATCCCAAGGACCCACATCCTCCATGGTTTGGAGGCTGTGGCACACCATGGGTGCTGTGCAGCACAGCCTGTGCAGTGAGCTTGTGGAAGGACAGAGAATGCTGTAAACTTGGAGCAAAATGCAGCTGGCCCAGCAGGGCTGGGTGGAAACACCGTCAAAAGGTCTGTGGTCTCCTCCAGAGCTCAGAAAAAGCATGGAACAGAAGAAGGTGATCCCATAGGATCCTGGAATCCTTCAGGATGGGAGAGACCTGTAGGGTCACTGTGTCCAGCCATGCAGTTGGGCTCCTGCAGGGCATGGGTGGCTCCGTGGGCAGTGGTGCAAGCAGGGGAAAGCCTTCAAAGGGAGGTGGAATTGAGCTCCAGCAGGGCTGCTGTGGGCATCACATCCCCTCCTTTGGCCAGGGCAGGGGTACTGAGCCCAACTGCTGACTCTTGTCCCTGGGCAAGGAGGGTTGGGGCAGATGGTGACTGATGGAACACTGGCACCTGGGCTGCCACAGCTCCAGCAGCTCCTTGCCAGGCAATGTAAGGCTCAGGATGAAAACTCTTCCCAAAATGAGGGTTAGAGGAGAGGTGTCTGTGAGCTGGGCAGTGCACATCTGCTCCCTGAGCAGGCAGATCACAGAGCCCCTGAGTGCCAGCTTGGCAGGGACCCCAAGGACCATCTGGTGCAACCTTCCCAGGTGGTGCTGGAGTTGCAGTGAGCTGCCCCAGCACCCTGCCAGGCTGAGGCTTCCAAGTGCCCAGTGCAGGGCATCCACCACTTCCCTTGGGAGATGATTCCAGTCCCTGACTGCTCTCATGGGGAAACATTTTCTGCTGGAGCCCAATGGGAATGTGCCCAGCAGCAACCTGTCCCCATCACCCCTTGTGTCTCCCATGGCACTCCTTGTACAAATGGAGTCTCCTTCCTCCTGGCAGCTCCCTTTATGTCCTGGTGCATGGCAGTGAGGTCTGCCCTGAGCCTTCTCTTCTCCAGGCTGAAGAGCCTCTCAGCCTTCCTCACATGGCAGATCCTCCAGGCCTCTGACCATGCTCCTGGCCCTTCTCTGGACCCTTTCCAGCCTGTCCACATCTTTTTTTTGTACAGCTGGGACCAGAACTGCAGGTAGTGCTCCAGGTGTGGCCTGAGCAGTGTTGAGTAGATGCTCACTCTGTGTTTCCTCTGCCCTCCACCCCCATCAGCATCCTGCTAGCCATGGCCAGGACCACCTCATGCATGAGCACAGCAGGCACATGGCCCATGGAGCCTTTCCTATCCATTTTTTCCTGTCCAGGCTTAGTTCAGCAGAGCAAGCAGAGTCCAACATGGTGCCAGGACTTGTTGACCACTTATCCTCACCCTGCACAGCTCAGGAGGGCTCCAACCAGGAGTAGGGCTGGGAAGTGAGTTTCTGTCTTGGCAAACCCTCTGCTCTTGTAGGTGATCAGAGATCATCTGTGATGAGACCCCAGGATGCTGCCACCACCCAGCCTGCCCCACCAGAGCAGGCAAAAGGTTCCAACTATGATCAAAGGGCAAGATCCTGCATCTGGGTTGGGCCAACCCCAGGGACAGATCCAGGCTGGGTGCAGAGTGGGTTGAGAGCAGCCCTGAAGAAAGAGCCTTGGGGGTG
>WBNM01001668.1:0-16141 GCA_013399055.1 Ramphastos sulfuratus
GGTTGTGGTCAGTGGCACAGAGGTCCTGAACAAGTGGTGTTGCCCAGGGGTCAGTACTGGGTCCAGTCCTTTTCAGTATATTCATCAGCCACCTGGAGGAAGGGACAGAGTGGACCTTCAGCAAGTTTGCTGATGACACAGAGCAGGGGGGGCTGGCTGCCATCTTGTCAGGCTGTGCTGCCATCCAGTGTGCCCTGGACAGGCTGGAGAGTTGGGCAGAGGTGAACCTCGTGGATTTTAGCAAGGGCAAGGGTAAGGTCCTGCACCTGGGGAGGAACAAGTCCTGCAGCAGTACAGGTGAGGGCTGACCTGCTGGGAGGCAGCTCTGTGGAAAAAGGCCTGGGAGTGCTGGGGGACAAGAAGTTCACCACGAGCCAGCAACTGCCCCAAGAATGCCAATGATATTCTGGGATGTATTAAGAAGATTGTGGTGAGCAGGTGGAGGGAGGTTCTTCTCCCCCTCTGCTCTGCACTGATGAGGCCACACCTGGAGTACTGTGCCTAATTCTGGGCTCCCCACTTCAAGGATAGGGTACAGTAGAGGGCACTGAAGGTGAATGTGCCTCTGAAGGGCACTAAAACATCTCTCTCATCAAGAATGGCAGAGGGACTTGAGGCTGATTAGCTTGGAAAAGGCTGAGATGGGATCTTCTCAATGGGATGCATGTCAGGAGGATGGGGACAGTCTTTTTTCAGTGGTGCTCAACTAGAGGACAAGGGGTAACAGGCACAAACTGGAACCCAGGAGGTTTCATCTAAGCAGGAGGAGAAGCTTCTTTGATGTGAAGGTGGAGGTGCTGGAGTGAGGACAGAGGAGAGCAATGAAGCTGGGGAAGGGCATGGAGAATAAATCTGATGAGGAGCAACTAAGGGAGCTAGGGATGGTTAGAGTGAAACAGAGGAGGCTGAGGGCAGAGCTCATTGCTGTCTGCAGTGACCTGAAGGGACATTGTGGAGAGGCTGCTGCTGGGCTCTGCTCACAGGGAACTGGAGACAGAACAAGGGGGAATGGCCTCAAGCTGAGGCTGGGGAGGTTTAGATTGGACATTAGGGAAACGTTTTTCACTGAGGGAGTGTTCAGGGACTGGAGTGAGCTGCCCAAGGAGGTGCTGGAGTCACCCACCCTGGCTGTGTTTCAGGGTGGTTTGGATGTGGTGCTTGGGGCTATGGTTTGAGGTGAATCTTGTAGAGTAGGGTTCTAGGTTGGGCTTGGTGCTCCTGAGGGGCTTTGCCAGCCTGCATGTTGCTGTGATTCCCTGCTGGAAGCCTGGAGCAGGCTGCCCAGAGAGGTTGTGGAGTCTCCTTCTCTGGAGAGCTTCCAAACCCAGCAGGACATTGTGATCCTGGGCAAGCTGCTGTGGGTTCCTCTGCTTCAGCCATTCTGTGTGCCTGCTCTGCTAGGGGGGTTGGACTGGATGATCTCCAGGAGTCCCTTCCAAGCCCTGTGATTCTGTGGCTCAGGCTGTGTGAACTCTCTGGTTTCCAGCACTGGTGCAGTGTGGCTTTTCCTGCAGATGGACTTGGGGGGATGACATTCACCTTGTGAAACCTCAGGGAATTTGGTTGTCTTTCATGCATATAAAAATAAGTCAATCTGGGGAGGTTGGTTTGGGGTTTGTGGTTTGGTTTTTTTCAGTGTTTCCCAAATTCTTTTACTGTAGGAAACTATAAACTTGGAGGTGAGTGACACAGGAATGGAATCCTCATGGTGGTGTCCCTGCATATATCACACAACCTGAGCTCTCTCAGCCAGAGCTGCTCCATAGGAAGTTTGCTGTGGATCTTATTTGGACAGTGATGTAATAGCTGTCTGGGGACATTCTGTCCCCTGTGCTGTGCCACAGCTGACACACAGCAGCTGGCCCTGCCTGGCTTACCCTGTGCCATGAGACAGAGATCTCTTTCCCATGGGCTGAGTCCTGGTCTTATTGGTGGAGAAAGAAGAGCAGCATGAGTGTGGAGCATCTTCTGCTTCTCAAACAGTGTCTCCAAAGTAGCTGGGCACGAGGTACCTCCTCTGGCTTGTGGAGATCTGTGGTCTGTCTTGAATCTGAAGGAAGGATCTTGGTCTCCAGAAGGAGAAAGTGTAGTGAGTGACTCATTGTGGAGAGGGAAATCATGGAGGAAGTGCTACAGACTTCCATGTTTGTCTGGCATCCTCCCCCTGTGCACAGCAAAAGAATCATGACTGAGCAAAAGAATCATGACTTTTTAGCCTGGAGAAGAGCAGACTGAGAGAGGATTTAATCAATGTTTATAAACATCTGAGGGCTGGGGGTCAGGAGTGGGGGGACAGGCTCTGCTCACTTGCTCCCTGGGATAGGACAAGGAGCAATGGATGGAAGCTGCAGCTCCCTGCAATCCTAGGAAGCAGCCTCCCAGCCCAACCCAGCTCCCAGGAGATCCTGATCCCTTCCTGCTTAGGGAAGGAATTGTAACTCCAAGGGCTGACTTCAGAAAATGCTCTGTGAATTCCTGTTGTAGGAACTGGAGGATTGGTAAAGCCATTCTGTGTGTTTAAAGATGTTAGCTGTGTGCTTAAAGAGGCTCTGTGTCTTCAGAGCTGCCATTTGCTCTGCTCGCTGCTCTCTGGAATAGGACAAGGAGCAATGAATGGAAGCTGCAGCACAGGAGGTTCCAGCTCAGCACAACGGACAACTTCTTGACTGGAAGGGTCCCAGAGCACTGGCACAGGCTGCCCAGAGAGGTTGTGGAGTCTCCTTCTGTGGAGCCTTTCAAGGCCTGTCTGGATGTGTTCCTGTGTGCCCTGAGCTGGATTGTCTGGTCCTGCTCTGGCAGGGGGTTGGACTGGATGATCTCTTTGGGTCCCTTCCAACCCCTGCCATCCTGTGAGCCACACCTTACTCCACAGACTTGGTGTAACTGGGTGATACAGTGGGACAAGGCAGCTGGGGGAGATGCCTGCTGCCTCTCCTCGAGCTGATTTCTGAGTGGAGCTGTGACACACACAAGGCTGACCCTTGCTGTTTTTCCTTTTCCAGAGGAGGTGATGCTGGCAGAGGAAGACAAGAACGCGGAAGAGAAGTCCCCTCTGGACGGTAGGTCCTTTTGCTGTGCAGTTTTCCTCCAGTGCCACGTGAGAGGTCCACCTGCCGGGCGCTGCCATGGCTTTCCGTGGTCACCAGGAGGGTGTGAGGAAGACGCTCTGCATGCACTTGGCACGAGTTGGGCTAAGCCCAGTCCCTGTTTTCCCGTACCGGGTCTTTCGAGGTTGCAGGTGGCTGACGAGCAGTTATGTGACACAGCACTCCGGGATGGGGATCTGCCCTTGGGGTCGGCCGCTCCCTACGCTGCCTGTGGGAGCGCAGCGCGACCGGCACAGCCGCCAGCCTCTGCCCAGCACGGCTGGCTGTGCCCACTGGCAGGTGTTGGTGGGGGTAGGCTGCAGAGTGGATGCCAGAGGAGGAGCGCATTGACCGAGAGAAGGCAGGGCTCCAAACAGAGGCTTCCAAACGCATTTGACAACGAGGCTAAGACCCCTGTTACTTGTAAGCAGTAAGACATAACAGGGTGTGGTGATGCTACCTTCCGACGTGTGACCCTAGTTCTGCAGGACAGCAGGAGGTGTCGAGCGGTGAGGCCATGGGGATCCTCTCCCTGTGCCTCCAGGCCTGCCTGAGCGCTTAGGATGCGGCAGCCAGTCGAAGTTCAGTTAAAGATTCTTCCCTCTCCCTTTTCTGACCATCTTTCGTCCTCCCATGTCTCCTCCTTTCCCCTCCCCTCCCTTTCCCTCCTCTTTTTTTTTCTCCTCCCATTCACTGTCAGGGAGGGCCGCCTCGGAAGGGCCGATCCAGCACGGCACGGCGCCGGCAGAGACTAGCAGCGGCAGCAGCTACAACAGTGAGTGGACTGCAAATCACCAGGGGCTTAGCTGGGACAGGGCCTCTCCCTGCAGCCCCCCGTGCCTGGGTCACCGCCGATGCTCCCCGGGTGGTTTGAACACCTCTCTCTGAGCCATGTGGCTCCTCGGGACATCAGGCGCCCAGCTTGGCCACCGCGGTGACCTGTGCTCGAGGAGGGCTCGGGGATGGAAGAGTTGGGGTTGAAGAAGGTCAGGGCTGAGGTGTGCTTGGCAAATCTTGGTGCGTGGGTACGAGTGCGTGGGGGTGTGTGCGCCGGGGAAGGCTGCCCAGCACCTAGGTGCAGCCAGGGCTGTCAGTCTGCAGCTGAAATGAGCAGCTGGTTGGAAAGACCTCTAAGATCATCCAGCCCAACCACTGACCCAACACCACCACAGCCATTAAACCATGTCCACACATTTCTGGAGCATCTTCAGGAATGGTGACTCCACCTTCTTGGGCAACCGATTCCAGTGCCTGACCGAGTCGAGTGGTGTAAGCAAACTAGAGGTGGGTGCAGGCCATGGAGTACAGGCTTAGGTATACCAAGGCTCCCTCTGTGTTAGTAAGCTAAAGGAACCCATCAGTGTCCCCAGTCTTGAAGCCAGCTGGTATGGAGCAGCCTACATCTCTGGTAGTAAACTGGTTTAGTTTCCAAAAGTTGCATCCAAGGTGCCTCCTGAGATGGCACAAGCTAACTGCTAAACACATTCAGGAGCGTTTTGGGGAAGGAGATAAAGAAGAAGATGCTCAACCCATGAAGTTTTATGACACTCCCTGGGCTGGTTATGTTCCAGTGCTGGGGATGGCCCTGGACATACTGGAAGCGTACTGGGGTAGATGCAGTCTGAAGGACCCTAAAGTTAAGACTGAATTTTCAGCTACTTCTGGGTGGGGAAGGAAAGAGCAAAAGTGGTTATCTGCAAAAAAAAGAAAAAAAAAAAAAAAAGAAGAATCCAGAGCACAGTTTGAGAGCATCCTCTCCTCTCCATGCCTTTCCAAACCTGGGTGATGTTCTGGGTGTTTCCTGGAGGTGACAAAAGCGGTGACGCTCTCCTGGGCTGCGGAGGAGGGAGCGCATCCGTTTTGCTGTTGTGGCAGGGAAATGTGTGTAGGGTGAGGCAGGGAAATGTGTGTAGGGTGAAGAGATCCTCTGGTAGGAGCCCACCCCCAGGGCAGTCGCTTGCAGTGTGAGTGGGTTTGCTGTGTGTGCCTACTGAACAGTCTGTATCACCACACCGTGGGGTGTCTTACTGCTTGAGAGCAAACGGTGCTTAGTTACTGTGTGTCTTTGAAGCTGTGGCAAAACTGTTCTCAACCTACCTGTTTTCTTCTGCTAGTTCTCGAGGTTTGGCAGGTAGGTAGTGATGGGAGCAGCCTCCTTGCTGTTCCCACCTTACCCCTTTTGTGCACGGGGCCGTCAGTGCAGACCTCGCCGAGCCTTAGGCTGCAGTTCTGTCTCCCTGTTGAGTACAATCACAGAACTGCCCAGGCTGGCAAAGACCTTTAAGATCATTGAGTCCAATCACTAACTCAACACTGACAATTCCTTTACTAAACCATATCCCTAAGCACTATATCTACATGACTCTTAAACATTTCCATGGGTGGGGACTCCCTGGGTAGCCTCTTCCAATGCCTGAGAACCCTTTCATGCAAAGAAATTCTTCCTAATGTCCAACCCAAACCTCTCTTGGTGCAACTTGAGGCCATTTCCTCATGTTCTATCACTTGGTACTTCGTTGAACAGACCGAGCCCCACCTGGCTCCCACCTCCTTTCAGGGGGTTGTAGAGTCAGGAGGTCTTTCCTCAGCCTCCTTTTCTCCAGGTTGAACAACCCCAGGTCCCTCAGCTGCTTCTCCAAGGAGCTGTTTTCAGGCCTTTCATGAACTTTGCCCTTTGGACAACCTCCAACACCTCAATGTCCTTCTTGGAGTGAGGGGCCCAAAACTGTAGCCAGTATCTGAGGTGTGACCTCACCAGGGGGACGATCACTACCCTGTTCCTGTTGTTCACACTATTGCTGATCCAGGCCAGAATGCCATTGGCATTCTTGGCCCCCTGGGCACACACTGACTTAACTTCAGCCAATTATCAGCCACCACCTCCAGGTCCATGTCTGCTGAGCAGCTTTCCAGCTACTTCCGTAGTGTTCATGGGATTGTTGTGGCCGAAGTGCAGAACCTGGCATCTGACTTTATTAAAATGCACACAATTGGTCTTGGCCCATCAATCTAGTCTGGCTAGATCCCTCTGCAGAGCCTCCTAGCCTCAAGCAGATCAACATTGCCACCCAGCTTGGTGCCATCTGCAAATTTACTAAGGATGCCCTCGATCTCAGACTGTTGACAAAGATGTTAAACAGGACTGGCCCCAGTATAAATTCAGAGATTCATAGAATGGTTTGGATTGGAAGGGACCTTAAAGATCATAAGTAAGACCTTAGTTCTTACTCCCAGGCCATGGTCAGGGGCACCTTCCACTAGTCCAGCCTGGCCTTGGCCACCTCCAGGAAGGAGACATCCACAACCTCCCTGGGCAACCTGTTCCAGTGTCTCACCTCCCTCACTGGAAAGCATTTCTTCCCAATCTCCAGCCTAAATCTCCCTCCCTCAAGCATCAATCCAGTCCCCCTCCTCCTATCACTCCAAGCCTTTGTCCAAAGCCTCTCCTCAGCTCTCCTGCAGCCCCCTTCAGGTACTGGAAAGCTGCTCTAATGTCTCCCTGGAGCCTTCTCTTCTCCAGGCTGAACAGCCCCAACTCTCTGAGCCTTACACAAGAGACGCTCCAGCCCTCAATGGTATAGCAATGTTTGCCCTCCCCACCGAAGGTGCCGTTGGACACAAGAATGTGTTTGCAAAGAGCTAAGACCTCCCCAGAGGGCAGGAGGTGTGCAGTGGGTGCTGTTAAGCCTCTCTGCAGTGATTTGTGGCCCTTGCCTTTGCCGTGGCATTTCTGCTCCTTAAGGCATCTCTCCCTACTGGAGCACCGTGGACGCTGCCTTCTTAATGGTGCCCACCGTAACCAGCATTAATGTTTTTAATGGATAGAAGCACTCAACTGAGAACCCACTGGGGCTCAGCCAGGCTCTGTGACCCTGCCCAGCCTTTCTGCTGTGCTAAAAGGCCCAGCAGCTGCAGGGCCTCCCCCACCCTCCTGTGCCTGCCGAGGTGAAGTGTTTAAGAGTGCAGCCCTGTGCCTGCCAAACCTTCACCATCTGGAAGGTCAAAGAGAGAAACAAACCTGGCATCAAAGCCCACAGAGGGCCTGCAAGGTTGTCTGGTTTGCTCCAGCTTGCCCTGGCGCGAGAGCTTTAAGCTGGCACTGGGGAAGAAATGCTGGGAGGGGGAGAGAGAATCCCCTCTGAATGCTCACGGGGCCTTTTCTCTTTCGTTTGCACACAGTGTTGAAAAGAGCTGCAATAAAGAAGAGCAAAACCGACCTGATTCATGCTGAAGAAGGTGAGGACCATTTCACAGACATTTGCTCCGTTGGTGAGTACTGGCTTCGCCTCCCCCCGAGGTTCAGATCTCCACCTAAGCCTGTTCGTGTCGCCTTGCCTCCCAGAGGCTCCTCTGCTCCAGGAGCTGCCGTTTCAAGAAGGAAAATGATCCCTGCTCCTGCAGCAGCACCCAGCTTCCCCAGGCAAATGGCTTTGTGGCTTCACCCTCTCCCCCAGACTGCCCTGCTCAGCTGCTGCATGCTGCTGCAACCCTTAAAGAGAGCCTGGAGACCCCATGCTGTGCTGGCAATGCCCCGGTTCTGCTTGGAATGTGCTCATGTATGCTAATGACACCTAAATAACATGGAATGATCCTGCTAAGCCTCATCTACTGTGGGATGGAGAGGAAGTGGACACTTAGGGTGTCTGCCACTGATGCACAGGGTAGAGTTTTGCAGCCTTTGCCACGTGGAGGGTTACTGGGAAATGCTGGGGAGTGGCCTCGTTTCTGATTCTTGCTTTAGAAGAAGGTCTTGAAGCAATTCTCCATGTTTTTGAAGGCAGCTGTGGAGATCCACAGCAGTGTGCATGCAGCAGCCCACATATCTCCAGTGTGGACTGGGATATCCTTCAGAGGGTAGCATTGGTGGTGTGGGCTTGGTATCTTCAGCCCTGGAGAGTAAGACCCTGTCAGGCTACAGAGGTGCTGCAAAGTTCTGCAGCTAACAGAGCTCATCCCTCCTGAGGTGCTGCCAGGTGGAGAGGCAGGAGACAGCTCAGAGCTTTACCACAGCAGGCAGGCTCTGAGCACACAGCACCTCTTTGGACATCAGCAGAAAGATCTTTTAGCCATGAGTTTTTCCTTGCTGCCTGGGGGGAGACATCTTCCTGACTGCTTTGGAGTGAGCTGGTTTGCTTCCTCCTGTGCCCATTGTCTGCCTTTGTGTTTGGTTTTGCTGCTGAAGCAGCAGATGTTCTCATCATCTTCCAAAGAGCTGTCTTAGCACCCCAGTTCCCACCAAACAGCAAATCCTGGATGCCTAAGAGGAGCAGCACAAACAGTACCTCTGAGAGCACATGTCCGTGCTCACTTGCAAGCATGAGTGCCTCAGATGCTCTTTGCAAATCTGGCTTTCACATTTTAAGAGTTTACAGCTGCTGGATTTTTTTTTTCCCCTCCTCCCCTTTAAATGAAGACCTGGTTGCAGGAAATGAATGCTACTCAGCATGTTACTGATACCATCAGCCACTGCTGAACTGCCACAACCCCCCCACCCCACCCCAGGCTGAAGAGATTTCATGGTTCAATTGCTGTCACTTCTACAAGAGGTTTTGTTGCTGAGAGAGGGCAAAAATGCAGCAATTCTGTGCATTTTTGGGTCAGGTTGGTTTATTGTGAGCAGCTCAGATCCCTGCATGGAGAACAAGGGATGGTCATTTCTGGAACACTTGTTCCCAGTTGCAGTAATTATGAGATCTTTGCATTCCCATCCAAATCCCTCCAGGTTCTGGGCACCCATAGCATACAAACAGATCTTTGAATTCAGCCTTTTCAGGTGGCAATGGATGATGGAGCATCTGGACTTGTGGATAATCTGATGCAGAGCTGGGAACTGTCTTGGGAGCATATGGCAGGGAAAATAACAGCAGAGCTTCCCACCTTCTGCAAGTGGTTCACTCACTTGGGGTTGAATTTTTTTTTTTTTTTCCTTTGGTGTGTTTTTTGATTCACTGGAACAAGACAGGAGAGAAAGAAGAAATGGTTATAAAGCAGAAACTTCTTGCAGGCTCTGCACAGCACAAACAAATCCCATCACGTGGCTGATTATGCAGGAAGAATGATTTGGAGAAAAGGGGTTTTGAGATGTTGGGTTTTTTTTTTCTTGAGAATATCTTGCTGATGGGAACAGAAGGAGCATGGAAGAGCTAACAATGTAATTACTGAGTGCATGGTGAAGATGCAGAGCAGAGCAGCACAGGCTCTGACAGGTCTCTTGCTGGCCGTTGACTGAATATGCTGCACTTGAATTCAGACACAAGTACCTCAAGGAGCCTTCCAATTGCATTAGAAAGCTCTAGAGTGATAAACACTTCCCAGTGTGCTGCCCAGAGTTGTTCTTCACACTTCTTTTTTTCTTTCCTCCTAGCTCTCAGCCTTTCTTTCAGCACTCAGGAGTGGGCAGCAGTAGGTGCTAGCTCCTCCTGGCTGCCCACCCTCCACGCTGGACCAGGCATGGGACACTCTTTGGATTGCTGGAGCAGTGAATGTTTTCTGCCTTAGATCAGCTTAAATGCTGCTGCTGCTTCTTTTCTTTTCTGGAAGATCAGTGGAGAGGAGGAAAAAAAAGGGCAGCAGACTATTGCCTTGCAAATCTGATTGCACAGGCTTGGATATCTGAGCCTGAAAATCTCATTGTATAGACTCAAATATCTGAGAGGTCTTTACCTGCCAAATAACATCACAACGTGGTACAGCCTAAATCTTAACCCCTAGTTCATTTTGTTGTCTTCAAGCAACAGATGAGCACTAGGACTTAGTTGTTTGGTTTTTTTTTAAACTGCCAAAGGGAGGATTGGCAAACAAACAGCACAGCAGCAGCCTGAGCCTTTCTGCAAGGAGCTGGTTCAAAGCTTGGCCAGGGCCAGCTCTGCCTTTGGTGTGAAATGGGAGCTGGAGCAGAGATTTTGCTTGCTGCTGGAGAGATGAGTGTGCAGCAGGAGTGCAGCACACTCCTGTGTAGCCATGAGGCTGCTGCCACACCTGGATGCTTCATCCTTGGCATGGGTGCTGTTATTCTGTTATTGCAGGATGAAAGAGGGGGGAGACCCCCACCCCTCCTTAGTGTTGATGTAGGCAACACACTCCAGATGTTGGCAGCCACAGCCAGGACACTTGGCTCATGCAACTCAGCCATGTCCAACCACAGCCCATGCAAGTCATCTGCTCTGCTGGTGTTTGGTCCAGCTGTGTGTCCTGGTCAGCCCTATCTGCTGATGCTTCCATGATGGAGAAGGACAATAGGACATTACCTTGCCACAAACCATCCTGAAACAAAATTCTCCAGCAGTTTCTGTAGGCTTGCCAGCACAGTGAGAAGTAGGTAGTGGACAACCAGTGACAGTCACCATTTTCATGTTTTAGCAGCACCTGTGGCTGTTGCAGGGGGACTCTAAGAGAGCCATGTGTGTGTGTTACTGCCCTGTGCTGATTTCTCCTGCCTCAGCACTGGCTGGAGGTGGCCTTGGCATTGTGTGTGTGAGTAGTGCTGGCTGCCACAGGGGTACAGCTCACATTCAGAGTTGTTTCTTCCATCAGCTTCCTATTACTAAACCTTTGACTGTTCTCCAGGGTTTCAGAGCAGGGTCAAAATGTAACTGGGACAGGCAGAATTGGCACAAATGAGTTGCTGCTCCCAAAATACGGTGTGTGGAGGCAGACTGAGGCCTCTGCTGTTGAAACAGATGAAGTCAGAGGGTAAAACATGGATCATTCACTCAAATGAGTAGGGCTGGGTCTTTGCCTGATCCTTGGAGCAGGGGAAGGGAGGATGCTGCTACCCAGCTCCCAGAGGGTGTGCTCCACACCATGGGCAGAGATACTTCTACGCGTGGTGAATTCTGTCCCTGGAGTCAACCAGGATCCCAAAAGTCACAACTTTTAAGCTGGAGCAACCAAGATTGCTTCAAAAGGTTGGAAGCTCTGTTTCTCTAGGTGGTGGAGCTGGGCATTCACTCATGAAGTCCCAAACCCCAGCCTTCATGCCTCACAATGTCATTACAAGCAAGATGCCCTTGCTCAGCCCATAGTCACAGTGCCCAGCTTCCTGCTCAGCTGCATTTCTGGTGCTTGGCAGAGGGCCTGAGTGCCCAGGAAGTGCCTTTCACCTGCTGGCATGTGGTGTGGTGACTCTTCTTTCTGTCCCAGGGTCTCCTTTTGCCCGTGCCAGTCTGAAGAGCGGGAAGAACGAGAGCTCATCCTACTTCAGGAGGAAAGAGAAAATGTTTCGCTTCTTCATCCGCCGCATGGTGAAGGCTCAGAGCTTCTACTGGGTTGTCCTCTGCGTGGTGGCCCTCAACACCCTCTGTGTGGCCATGGTGCACTACGACCAGCCAGAGAAGCTCACCACTGCCCTGTGTGAGTACTGAAGGCTCCACCTTTTCTCTAACGAGGGCCTGAGTTCTGGGTGGCTCCCAGCGCTGCTGTCACATCCCTGCAAGTCACAGAAGGAAGCAGGTTGGAAAAGAGCTCTGGGATCACTGAGTCCAACCTATCCCCTAACACCTTCTAATAACTAACCCCTGGCACTAAGTGCCTCTTGCAGACTCCTCTTAAACACCTCCAGGGATGGGCACTCCACCACCTCCCCAGGCAGCCCATTCCAATGCCAATCTCTCTTGCTGGCAAGAATTTCTGCCTAACATCCAGCCTGAACCTGCCCTGGCACAGCTTGAGGCNCCTTCATGTGTCTCCCTCAGAGGAGGATCTGAAATTGCTGGAACGAGTGGCTCCAGTCACTCAAAGAGTTACTGAGTCATCCAATTGAGAAAATACCCAGCAGGAGATGATAGTGGTTTGAGGTGGGAATCTTATCCTGAATGTTATCTGAAACTTGACATCAATCACATTTGAGTCTTGCAGCGTGGCAGGAGAATTGCTCTGCAGCAGGTTTGAGGGAAGGGGGGGGATTGCCTCTGTCCTTGGGCAAAGACAGTGTCCTCTGCTCAATCAGTGCCTGCCCACACAGCTTCAGAATTCATCCCACTCTTGCAGCTGATCTGCACCCATGTGTGAGGTCTGTTGTGGACATGCTTAAAGCTCTGCCTGCTCTGAGATTCCTGGGATCAGAGAACCATAGTATGGTTTGGGTTGGAAGGGAGCTTTAAAGGTCATCCAGTCCAACTCCCCCGACTCAGCAGGGACATCTGCAACTAGAGCAGCTTGCTCAGAACCCCAGACAACTTCATCTGCAATGGTTCCAGGGATGGGGCAGCTACCACCTCTCTGGGCATCCTGGGCCAGGGGCTCACCACTCTCAGTGTAAAAAAAAATATTTCTCCTATTTAATCTGAATCTCCTCTTTTTTTTTAGTTTTAAAGTGATGTAAAGTTGAATGCAGTTTAAAAGGGCTAAGTTGTGGAATCTCCTTCCCTGGAGAGTTTCCAAACCTACCTGGACATTGCAATCCTCATTCATGTTTATAAAGATGTGCAGTGCCAAGAGGCTGGAGCCAGGCTCTGCNGCAATGGTGGAAGCTGAGGCATAGAAAGTTCCATGGAAACATGAGGAGAATTTCTTTTTACTGTGAGGGTGACAGAAGCCTGGCACAGGCTGCCATGGGGGGTTGTGGAGTCTCCCTCTCTGGAGATATTTCAAACCTGCCTGGTTGTGTTCCTGTGTGACCTGCTCTGGGTGATGCTGCTCTGGCAGGGGCGTTGGACTGGCTGAGCTTTGGAGGTCCCTTCTAGCCCCTGTGATTCTGTGATCCTGGGCAACCTGCTGTGGGTCACCCTGCTTTAGCAGGGGGATAGGGCTGGATGATTTCCAGAGGTCCCTTCCCACCCCACTCAGCACTGGAATTCTCTGGTAGCAGCATGAGCAATGCTCAGTGCTACCTGGGAGACAACAACCACCTCTGCCCTCATCGCCTTGCAGACTAACTCAGGACATTTGTAACAGTTACTGTCATGGTTTTAAGAGGCTGCAGCTTTACAGAAGGTCTTTTTTTTTATCCCCTGCTCATGCTTCCCTTACTCATGGTGTGTGATTAGATGGGTATAGATGTCATGATGCCCTTCTGTGAAAATGTGTGCAGCTGTGATGGAAATCACACTGTAGGGAAGATTATAGTATATTTGAGCTTGGCTCCTGCAGTCACCTTGCAGTTCAGGCTTCAGATAGTCCATAAGTGCTTTGGAAGGATGATATTTTTGGGTTTAAATTGCATATTTTATGGTTTGGGGGTTTGTTTTTGGGTTGTTGTTGTTGTGTGATGAATAATAAATGGAGGCAGCTTCCTGCAGTCAAAGCCTTGACACGTGGCAGTGGTTACACTGACCTCAACAAAGCCTGCTTTGAGGAGATGTGGAAGGTGAAGGACAGTGGATGCTGTTTAGTTCAATGAAGGTTGTGGGCTGCTATGGTGCCAGGGAAAGTGGCACACTGCAAGCTTCCCCTTCTGAAGAAGAGGCTGTTTCTGGAAGTCAGAGGAGCCTCGTTAAGTTCAACAGGGGCAAGTGTAGAATCCTGCCCTGGGGCAGGAGCAGCTCTCTGCAGCAGTACAGGTGAGGGCTGACCTGCTGGGAAGCAGCTCCAAATAGAAGGACCTGGGAGTGCTGGTGGACAAGTTCACCATGAGCCAGCAATGTGCTCTCATACCCAAGAAGGCAAATGGTGTCCTGGGGTGCATTTAGTGTGATACAAGAGAGATGTCCAGAAGGAGGGCAACAAAGCTGGGGAAGGGTCTGGAGAATAAATCTGATGAGGGAGCTGGGGATGGTTAATTTGAGGAAGAGCAGACTGAGGGCAGAGCTCATTGCTGTCTGCAGCTACCTGAAGGGACATTGTGGAGAGGCTGCTGCTGGGCTCTGCTCACAGGGAACTGGAGACAGAACAAAGGGNGGGCTATGGTTTGAGGTGAATCTTGTAGAGTAGGGTTCTAGGTTGGGCTTGGTGACCCTGAGGGGCTTTGCCAAGCTGCATGTTGCTGTGATTCTGTGATTAAGAAGCTTGTGGCCAACAGGTCCAAGCAGGTTCTCCTCTGCCTCTATTCTGCCCTGATGAGGCCCCATCTGGAGAACTGGGTCCAGTTGTGGGCTCCCCAGCTAAAGAGACAACTCAGTGGAGGCTGCAAAGATGCCCATGGGCCTGGGGTGTAGTAAGAGTGTGGCCAGCAGTGAAGGGAGGTTCTCCTCCCAATCTGCTCTGATCTAGTGAGGTCTCATCTGCAGTATTGGGTCCAGTTCTGGGCTCCACAGTTCAGGAGAGACCTGAAACTACTAAGCAGAGTCCAGTGGAGGCTACAAGGATGCTGAGGGGCCTGGAGCAGCTCTGTGAGGAGCAAAGGCTGAGAGCCTGGAGAAGAGCAGCCCCAGAGGGGATCTGAGCAATGCTCAGCAAGAGCTAAAGGGTGGGAGGCAGGAGGATCAGACCAGATTCTGTTCAGTGGTGCCCTGCCACAGGACAAGGGGAAACAGGCATAAACTGGAACCCAGAAGGTTCCATCTGAACAGAAGGAGAAACTTTTTTGCTGTGAGAGTGCTGGAGACCTGGAGCAGGCTGCCCAGAGAGGTTGTGGAGTCTCCTTCTCTGGAGAGCTTCCAACCCCCCTGGCCATTGGGATCCTGGGCAAGCTGCTGTGGTTGACCCTGCTTTAGCAGGAGGGTTGGACTGAGTGGTCCTCAGAGTTCCCTTCCCACCCCCACCACGCTGGGATTCTGTGACAGAACCTTTGAATTGGCCACTTGAAACTCTGCAGAACAGCCAGGAACAGAAGATGTGTCCAGCACTTGATATTCTGATGCAGCTCGTTCAGAATTTGCTAAGTTGAAGTTCTGAAGCAAGCAAACAGAGTATTGGGGGGGGGAAAAAACCTTCAGAATATTTCAGTCTAACTTAATATTTTTGAGGTAGATGATTAAAGATACTTATCTACCTACTTTCCCTTGATTTCTATATGTATTAGATACTTCAATATTTCTAGCTTCAGCTCTTCCAGCCTTACCTTCTTCTAAGGAAGCAAACTTCTGAAGTTGAGTTGTTGGGGTTTTTTTAAATAGACCTCAAAGATCAGGAACATTATCTGCTCTGCCTTCAAAAACCTCCCTCTTCATGTGGGCTGAAGTATTTAATGCCAGCAGGTAACTGGAGCTTGAGTGAGAGGTGCAGGAGGAGGACAGAAATTTCTGTCAGCTCAGGGTTTGTGTGCAAGGCTTAGGCTGAGGAGAGACAGAGACTCCACAGGGCAGTCAGTCTTGCTTATTCCTTTCCTAAACCCAGCAGAGGGAATCATAAGCTAGATTGGCAGAGTAATTAGCAGTTTGAGTTGCAGGATGTCCTCCTGAATTAGGACTGAAAGTCCTTTCAATTCAGATTTCCCAGCTCAGCTCCAGGAGCACCTTAGGCAGTAACTTCTCTAAGAGGACAGGAAGAAATCCACAAGCCAGTGGCAGAATCATAGAATGGTTTGTGGTGGAAGGGACCTTAAGGATCCTCCAATTCACAGTATCACAGTATAAGCAAGCTTGGAAGAGTCCTCAAAGATCATCAACCCATTACCACATTCCAACCCTCCCTGCCGTGGGCAGGGGACACCTCCTTCTAGATCAGGTTGCTCAAGGCCCCATCCCATTTGGTTTTGAACACTTTGAAACTTGGAGCTTCCACAGCTTCTCTGGGCAGCTTGTTCCAGTGCCTCACCAACCTCATGGGGAAGGATTTCTTCCTAATGTCTAATCTCAACCCAGCTTCTTGGGGCTCTGCAGCCTGGAGAAGAGAAGGCTTCCAGAGTAGGCTTCCAGGATCTGAAGGGGGTTACAGGAAGGCTGGGGAGGGACTATTGACAAGGGCTTGGAATGCCAGGACAAGGAGCAATGGGTTTGAACTGGCAGAGGGGAGATTGAAAGTGGATGTTAGGAGGAAGTTGTTTGCAGTGAGGGTGGTGAGACACTGGCACAGGTTGCCCAGGGAGGCTGTGGCTGCTCCCTCCCTGGAGGTGTTCAAGGCCAGGTTGGAGGAGGCCTTGAGTGACCTGTACTAGTGGGAGGTGTCCCTGCCTATGGCAGGGGGTTGGAACTAAATGATCCTTGAGGTCCCTTCCAACCTTACCATTCTATGATTCT